>JAOXOE010000851.1:928037-966099 GCA_028565055.1 Phoeniculus purpureus | reverse complement strand
AATGTTAAAGGATTTAAAGACTCTTGGAACTTATATTTTAATATATTTTTATTCAGGTTTTGTCCTGCTGGTTTTTGTTTTGGTTACTTTACTTCAGGTGTCATAAAAATTAAACAAATCTTTTTATAAGCAGAAGTTTTATACAGGTCTTCTGCTTATATAAATTTTATTTCTTCTATTGCCTTTCATATTTTCGTAGAAGGAAATGAAGTACATATGGTTGCATTTTCATCACAGAACTTGACTATTATATTAATAAAAGAGCACATTTATTACCATTTCCACATTAACAGTTACTGGAACTGATGATTCAAAATGATTTGACAGTTTAGGGATTTTTGCTACAATACATATGTTTTATATGTGACTTCATGGCTCCCATTCTTTGGACCAGACAAGGAAGGAGTTTTGAATAAGCAATCCACTTTATATAGTATATTGATGGGCAAATCATATGAAGTATACCTAGAACGGTATCAGTAACAAGGGGAAAATGGGAGCTAGTTGTTAAGCCATAATATCAAGTTTTCAATCCATATCCTTATCAGACTTGGGTCAGAATCAGCTACTATTCTCTGGTCATTACATGGTTTGCAATCATGTAGAGCACACAGAAAAATTAATTTGTCTAATCAGAAAATCATACACTAAATCACCAATCTACTACCATTACTTCTAGTCTTTATTACTCTATAATAAAAAGTTGAGAAGACACTGAGAAGGCAGAATTGATAAATGCTGTATTATGCAATAAGATTATCAATACATGGATCTCTATGGATTAGCACAAATTGACTATTTTTGCATTAAAATTACTTGAAATAACTATATTTTTAAATTAAGTATGCTTTGCTGTTGTTTTATACTCTCCTTCCCTATTCTTGGTCTTTTGAAGGAGAATAATCTCTAGTTATAACTTGTGTTAATTTTCAAGGCAATCATCAGTTTACCATCAAATCAAAACACTTTTCATCCATTGAGAATCCCTCAGGAAGGATATTGCAATTGCATGAAGAAAATCTAGCCTCTCATTATCTTACAGTGTTTTTTTCTTCTGTTTAAAACTGCAAGGGATCATTTCAGAAATAACTCCTACAGCTAAGCTAAAGAATTAAATACAAAATTTAGGTAAATTGTTTTAACAGTGCTTAGATTTATGTTCAGAAATATTCAGAAGTTAGTCTTTGTTTTGAAATGCATGTATTATATTCTCGAACAGAAGGACTGAGCTAACTCTGGAAGGTAAAATTAGGCTATCAGAGCAAAAAAACAGGTAGACTTTCTACTAATGGTATTTGTATTATTCCGTCATTTACACACATAAAGGTGAATATACTCACATATGTCTCTCTGCTACACACATACAGGGAGTAACATAGTGAGAGATATATATATGGAGGATTTAAATACTGTGGAGAAAACTAATTTCTAGTTTAGTGTAGTTGTTGTTTTTCTGGTTTTTTTTACACTTCACAGGAAATGGAGAAATTAAAAGCTTTCTTCGTGACACTTTGGAATCTGATAGCGATTGATAGCTTCTGCAGCGAGACGTAAAATAAGGAAAGCAAGCTTACAAAACAACAGTAAAAACATAAGGAGAGCTGCCTAGCAGCAATAAAAAGAACACTGCATCTCATTTTCCCACTGAGAAATGTTGGGACAAACAGATACATACTTATAAAAACAGTGATGCACTGTACAATATAATCACGTGCAGGAACTTTGAAGACATTGAATATTCTAAGATATAAAGGAAGAGGAAAGGGCTACAACAAGGGAAACACAGTTAAAATTTTTAAGAATACCCATGTTGCAAAAAAACCGTGTTGTTTAACAAGTTCTCATTTATTGGACACTTAGTACAAAACTAGCTGAATTTCTTAGAAGATTTCTGCTTATTTTGTAAGCTTCTACATCAATCCCAAAATCAGCTGCATAAATCTTTTTTCTGGAGTTCATGCAACCCTTGGGAAGAGTTACAAATGCTTCCCAATCCTACTGTATGTATTCTTAGCAAAGATGCTGAAGTTCTAATCAAGTCTAAAAGGTTTGTGATCAGGAGTTTTTGTACTGTGTCTCTAGAAGGTAGCTGTTACAGACGGTATCAGTAAGAGCAGGCAAAACCTGAGGACTTTTCTTCACTGGGGATTACAACCATAGTAATGACATTAAGGTAGTCTCCACTTTTGGTTAGGGGTACTTTTTTTCTAAAATGCAAAATGTTTTACAAACAGCAAATGAAAAGTTTATTTTGTTCCTGTTTTTCTTAATTTAATTTGGAAGGAGTAAATCATGAGGAAGGAGTACTGCTGTTTTTAACCTACTAAAATAAAAAAGAATATTTTTCTGTTAAAGGGAAACAACACTGCAGTTTCTATATTCTTATGCCTACTACTCGTATGTTTTTGTCTTATACTGTCTACCTGATCTTTCCTGTTGATGAGCTGACACTCTCTTGTATTCTGTTTAAATTCAATTTTCCAGTATCTTTGGTGTCTATCAGCTCTCATTTGCTAATGACCTGACATCTGAAGAGATTCCTAACCTCAGAAGTACAGCACTATTTATAGCTGAGCCTCTTTGTACCTTCACAGATCTTCTGATTCACCACTGGTAAAAAAAATTCTATCCCTGCAAGTGACATTTATTGCTTCTCACATATCAGCTTAGATGATATTCAAGTTTTTCATGAAAATGAATTTGCAATTTGACCTTTCTCAAATTTCTTTCTATAAATAATTTCTCATTTTTACATCCAAATGAATCACCTCTACGTACTTTTCCTTCTAAATTGTCATGTATGACACAGGTGGGCTCAATACATTGGCTACAAGGGAGGGCAGTTAATTAATATATATATAAAAAGCAGAGCCCTGAAAGCGGTTAATTATTTCTCTGTTGAGGCAAATCTCTCCATTAATAAGCTCTCCTTTGAGGTGGATCAACAAAGTGGTGTCCTGTGGGAGAAAAATAAAACAAACAAAAAGATAGATTTCTTAATGAGAGGTCTCTGGTGAGGATCTAGGAGAAGAACTGCCTGTCTCACCATAGTGCCTTGTTAGCCTTTGACTTCCCTTAAACTATTGTCATTGACATTGGGGTGAAAAATATTTACCTTAGCAGGTATTAGTTGAATGATTCTAAGACCAGCACGGCAAATCAACATGGAAAAGTGAATGACTCACAGGAAGCCTCTGCAATTAACTTTTTTTTTTAATGTTGGAATTAAATAGGAGCTTTAAGCTGTCCTGCAAATGTCAGAGTCTCTGATTAGTTGCACTGACTGTAGATGATAACATCTAATGGAAAATAACCTGGTTTTGTAATAAGTAGGTGAGAGTATTGCCTAGTGTATTTAAGGTCACTGTTCTGTAGTGACATTCAGCTGTGAGACAGCAGCTGGGCACTGGATGATCAAGGGTGCCAGTACCACCTTGTATAGGAGTGCAGATGGAGAAGTAATGCTTTTAAAAGTCCATTTAAACCAGTATTATCACTATATTCTCTTAAGAAGGCTTTTTCAGCCTTATATACCCTTCTTCCTCCAGACTCAGAAGTGTGTTCTGAAATTCAGTCTGCTTTCTGGCTATGTAGTGGTATGCAGTGGCAAGTTTGCTGCTTCAGTTCTTTCCAGTGATAAGGGAAGTGCAGTAGACAGAATCAGAAATTTCCCAGATAGTTTGAAAGCAGGGCTGTTTCAAGTGTGACGCTGGTGCTGTCTTCATAACAGGAGTTCTCCTGGTGCCGCTGGAAATTGCCAGAATGACTTTCAAACAGTTCAAGACAAGTGATATTAAAAGCTACAAGATAAGGCTGAGTAGTCTGGAATTAACATCAGGGAAAAAAAGAAGTTTGGTATTTCTAGCATAGATTGCACAATTTGTCATGTGAATAAAAATATGAAATAAGTTTCCTAAGAGGTACAGTTCTGAGAAACCTACAACAAACTCCACTAAAATGTTTGTCCCCATCTTTCTAAAATAATTTATTTCTTTGCTATCTTGAAAGGTAGTAGAAGATCAATATAACAAGGGGTGGGACAGTTACAGTCAAAGCCATTACGATATTAGTGCAAAAAGTTCAGCGCTTTTTACATTACTTTATAAAATTCAGAACATCACAAATATTATTTGTACACAGTACTGTAAAAATAATGTCTATCTAATCAGTGCAAACAGACTGGGATTATAATGTGAGAGAGTATATTTAGAGGAAGGTGACCTACTCAGAAATTTTTGAATTAATTAAATTCGAAATTAATTCAAGCAATGCTTTGAGGAAAGAAAAAAAAATCTTTCCACAGAAGAATTTAAAAAAAAAAAATCAAAGGCACAAAAGTGCCTTGAAAGGTAGGAAAACTACATAAGATCAAGTACACACCAAACAGAAAGCTTTTAACGTTTTATGCAACAGAAATATTGGATGGAAAATTCCAAGCTATATATAAAATGTAAATACAGATTCTGTAACACTTGTTCCTTTCTTCAGTTGTTTGCTGATGCAGCTATGTGTCTGACTTCCTTCTCACTTAATTCTAACACGGTGTCTTCAAGAGATGAGAAACCAAGCTACAGCCTATGTGTCTCTGCAATATCTTCCTCATCTTCCTTTTCTAATTGACCGGGTTAATTTCCACAATTGTCAACAAAATTCTAACTACTGGTCAAGATGCATATCACCATTGTCGTGTTTCTAACGGAAACAGTAATTTTAGCCCTCATACGTTAGTTGAAAAGAATTAATAGCAACACCAGGACGCCAGCACCAGCACTGACAGTATTGTGCTACATACCACAATACCAATATGGAAACAGATCTCCATAGAAGAAACTATTCTCCTCTAAACTGTTTTTTGCTCAAGGTGGAGGGCAGTGAGCGGTGAAATTTACGGTATATGACTGAATGCTGCCATGTTTAGTTTTTCCCTTGTGTGTTTTCATTTGATGTGCCCTTTGCAATAAAAAAATATATACACAAACAGTTATGTTTAGATGGGCTAAATAAAAATATAGTTTTTGCATTCATCTTACAGCTTTCCCGCAGAAAAATGAACACTTGGCTTCCAAACCATTGGGCCTTGTATTTTCATATAACTTATTCACCTATTAGCACTACCTATTCCCTTTCAACATCTTCACTTCTAAATTAAAAATAACTCCTCAAAAAATCCTTGCAAAATAAATGCCCCAAATTCAAACAATCTTTCATTTTTCATGCATAAACTCATATATATATATATATATAAAGAGCAAATTGAGACCCTGGCACAATGTTTTAACTCACCCAGAACAATGAGGTAAATGGCAGGACCGCTACTGACAGCAAAGTAGGCAAGATTTCAGCACTGTTAAAAGCATGTACCCTTCTAACAGTCAGTATTTTGACATACTCTCCTCCAACACATCATCAAAAAATACCCCAATTTTTAAACCTCTTTATCTTTTATCATCTTCCAGGTTAACACATCCTAGTTATTCTCTCCTGTCTCCTTTCTTTGTATTTTTTTCTCACATTCATTGCATAGTAGGCAGCCCTTGAAGAAGAAATCCAAAATGATCAATGCTATGGAGAGAAAACGAAACTCTGAATGAATTTAGTATGGAAGGCAAATATAAAAGATTTTCTTTACATTGATTTTATACATTTCTATATTAAAGCTACCTAACAATGTAGAATTGACGGAGTTGCCATGGGCACCTCTATTGCCAAGTTACATTTTCCTCCCTCGTTAGAGATCCCTTCTTCATTTTATCTAAAAAAAAGAACCCTGTTTTGATTTGTAACTCTTTGGTAGCTGTTATCTATTTTGAACTCTATACTTGCAATTTTTAAATTCGTCTTTTTTTCATTACCTGTTGATTCCATAGCTATTACAGTACAGAGTTTGGAAAATGCAGAGGTACTTTGAGGACACACACTGTCAGTTTCTTACTGTGTTTCCCTCCTGACCGTTACCAAAAATGCAGAGTTAATCAAAGTGGAACACACAAGTGGATGTGTCTTAACTTTGACTGTGTCAGGTCCTGATCAATCGGAGAAGAGCGATTGAGTGACTCAGTTCCATCGATTTACTTGACTAGAATTAAGGAGACCATAGGTCTTGACACAAAAGTCAAGTCCACTAACATTGTTAGGTGCTGTCCTCAAAGAACGGAGGTGACAAAAGCGGAAAGAAAGAAGATAGATAAGATGTTAGATCACTACTCCTGAATGCAGTTCCACATGCTCCAGCCTCCCCAACTCCACAGGTCCCTGATGTCTCAGCATAGGCAGCTACAGGGGTAGGAGAGGTAACTGGTGATCAGTCTCCCTCGCTTCCTCAATTATGCAGATTTTTGATGTTGCCAGCATTCCTTCTGTCAGTTTCTTGGCATGGTCACAAGCTGGAGGGGTGACGAATTTTCTGACTCCTACTGCCACGTGAGTTTTCTTCACCCACAGTGGTGTGAGGGACTTTGTTCTTAAGGACAGACAAAACAGAAGCAAGAGTGTTCCTCGTTGCGTGTCTCAGAAATAGGAACCAGTCGTGTTTCCACAGCATAAGCACATTTCTGCAGACAAAACGGCAGTGTCTCTGGGTCTGCTTGTTCTGCTGTCACTGCAGAGAGCACATCCCTTGCAAGGTGCAGGGCCTGGCCCTTAGCGCTGCTTCTACCTGCAATTTCATTTGTTGTTATCGGAGTCTGACAGACAATTTTGTAGTGCAGAAAATGAGGATAATGAGCGCCTAAATAAGGCACATAGGAGTGGAATTAGATTCCCTGTAATGTAGTTCTAATTTTACCATGTCACTACAGTCAGATTAGCGTTGACTGTGTTGTTTATCTAACATTGTTTAAAAGTCTTTGGTGAATAATTAATTTGTGTTAGGTAGTATTTTAATAATCACAGCCTTCATAATCAATCATTACTCCACTGATGTCAGCAGAGACACACGAGGAATTAATTTGGTATTAACAATTTACTTTATCAAAAATTTCTGTTACCTTAGGTGTTACTTCTGGTGTTACGGTGTTCTAAGTGCCTCTGATACCTAGAGGACAAAAGCATTGTACATCTGCATATGCTTTTGCTGCTACCTTTACAGCAAGGATCAATACCTGAGACATAGACAGGAAACTACACTTTTACTCAGGTTTGTGGTTCAATCATTTCCTTGCTGTGAGAGGGAGGAAATTTATTTCTTCTTGTGCCTCTGTGTGAAACTTCTTTACACAACTGAAATAAATTTAAGTAGTCACTGCACATAGCCCAAAAGCATAAAATATATTCAAAAAGGCATAAGCCAAACTCACAAAGGACAGATGATCAGTCTGCAGCTTTTCCAAAACAATGATACTCCACATCCAGCTTACAAGACCCTTAAACCTCTGGCTACAACAAAATACCATGAGGGAACCATTTTTCCCTGCCTAATCTAGTTCTTGTATTTCTTCTCTACTGTTGACTACTAGAGAAATTACACCAAGGTATATAGCACAGCTTTCTATCCTCCCAGGTCCCTGAGTGTCCACATATTATATACATAAGGAACGAACTGTATGTTGGCATATACATTGTGAGCAATAGTTGTGCTCATTCATGTGATGTGAAGAAAGTCATTAACCTCTTACTCCCATCTTTCAAAATATTTAAACAGTTTGTGAGCTAAAATGAATCATAATTCTTATATTAAGTCTGACCTTACTTCTGGGTATGAGAAGTTGGAGAGCACAGTACAGAGACAAGTACACATTGCCGACTAATCAAAATGTATGGTAATGTGAAACCTCAATATTGTGTCCTGGTTGTTCCAGCAGGGAACATCTTGTCAGCCCCACCTGCGTTGCTCTTTAAATAGCTCACTGACAGCGAATTTCATCAAAAGTAGCAGTTTTGGTTTCCATATGATTAAGGACCTTACATCAAAAAAAGTCGTATTTAGTGATCTAAAAGCCAGTGGAATCATTTGCTTCTCTCCTGGTTTTCATTAGGAGCTGTAGCTAGCTGAGGTTTAACAGCAAGAAAATAAAATCATGACATAATACTAAGTACCTTGCCATTCATTTCAAATATAAAAAAACCGCAAACTTTATTCTTAGTTAAATAGTAAGAAAACATCCAACAGAATCCAAAATACGTGTAAGTTTCAGGAAAATTGATCCAACAATAGGGTGTCCTGGTGTTGACATAAAGGTGGAAGTGGATGAAGGGAACGAAATAAAGGGTCAGTCAGGATGCCTACTTCCAAAATCAAAGTAGTTATCTATTTCTAGACTCTCTGGCCTATTTAACACAGGTAAGTGAGTCGCATTCACCATAAGAGCTCAGACACTGCATGAACAGATATGCCTCTCTGTGGTTAGACCGAACCCCACTGTGATCCTGTGCCACCCTTACATGTATGATTACTTACTTCAGCAAGACACATCTGCCCACTAAGTCCACCACTATCAGCTCAAAGTCAAGAGCTTTCTATATTCTTCATGTACATAATTAGTACCATATTTTTTAGAAAAATCTGTAAATGTTTTACTTTTAAGGCTGTTAAGGCAGGGGTGGGGGCCAGTTGCCCACCAAAGCCACTCTACTACTTCATGCTCTTTGGCGGACAGAAGAGAGAAAAATGTAATGAGAGCTGGCAGATAAAGATACAACAGTTTAATAAAGCAGAAAATGAAAAAGCCATGAACAGAAGCAAAGGCGAATTAAAAAGCTTGTTCTCTACTACCCATAAGCAGAAGCGGTTCGGCTGCCGTTCTGGGAAGCAGGGCCTAAAATGCATAACAGTTGCTCCATAGGATGAGACAGCATCAACAAATGACCACCCACACTTCCTTATTTTCTCTTGCTTTTATATTTTTGCTGATGTCGTATGGTATGGAATATCCCTTTGGTCACTTTGGGTTAGCTGGCCCAGCCCATCCGTCAGCCCTCCTCAGCTGGGGAGAATGTTATGCACTAAAAAAGGATACCCATAGCTTTGGTGAGCTCTGCACAGCAGTAGCCAAGACACTGGTGTGCTAAAAACATCCTTACAGCTACCACCACATACATGGTGCTATGAGGTGTGTTGTGGGGAGGATCACCTCCATCCCAGATACACACACTACAAACGTAGGAAAAACTATTGGCAATGAGAAGGGAAACATAACCAACCTCGTAGTTCACAATTGACTTTTAATTTCATTATTTTTTGAAAAAATTGAAGGTTTCAAATTGTTTCTGGTTACTTAAGGAAAAAACACTTGTAATAAACATTTACATTACCGTCGTAGTTCTGGCATAAAGTACAGATGCCTGTTTCTTTTTGCTAGACTGTTCTAAAATGACGAGGACTACAATCAAGTCTGATTAACAGAAGCTACTCATTAGCTGAGTTTTGATTCCTTTATTTTTTAAGGACAACTGAACATTATAAAAAATCTGTTGAATGCAGTTTCTTTTCATTTGAAAGAGATTTTGAGTATATTGACAATCTGGCACTCAGCTATGAATGGAGTCTTAATCTTGACTGCCAGGGCAGAATTCAGGACTTCACTTTAAATGCTTCTGGCCATACAGTGTGCCTAAGAAGACCTTAGCATACACAGCTGGTACCCACAAAGCTAGAGAGCTTGCATAGACCAACTTAAACGTGTCTCTCTGAACTCAGAACTTCCCATAAAAATCAGAGTTCATTCTTCTCTGTGACTCAGACACCTTGCTTACTGTAACTGGAAAAGCACAGCTTGCCCAAAGGATTCACAACTCTGCTTTTTGTCAAAAACTAAAGCAGCGATAACCTCTTTAGGAAAACACAGCTTTCTTTCCTCCAACCTTCATCCTACATCTCAGTAATGGAGCACTTGATACCTGGCAACACTGAAGTAGATGTTGAAACAGACATGACAGGAAAACCTGCTCATTTCTTTTCTTAATCTGTCAGTCTTCTGTGCCTTTCTCAAAGAGTAACTAATAGCCAGAAGGCTAATTTATGTGACAGGAAGTATTACTGAACCAGTCTCCAAAGGCTAGAACTTCCATTTAGCACACACTGGTTAAGCATTCTTTGACTGAATGAGAGAAAATACAAGAGGCGTTTGGTTCCTCTAGTGTTTGGCTGGCAGCAGACTGACTCACATTCCAAAACCTGCTTTGAGGGCTCTTTCAGGACTTTACATTGCTGCTTAATACAAAGTATAGGCAGTCACCAACACCACCATTGCACGAGTGCTCTAGCTATTGAGCTGGTATAAATTTGGACAGTATTTCCTCCGCTGGCTGTGGTTTGGTGGTTTTTTTAGGGTTTTTTGTTTTTTTTTTTAATAGGAGTCACTGAATTCACAGCTTGCTTGCTCATTTTGAGGTTCTTGTAACTAATTTTAGAGGAAAAGAGCTGTATGCCACAAAACAATACCCAACTTTAATTTCATTTTCTGAGATAAGAGTCATAGACACTTTATGTGAAGAAATTAGTCTCAAAATTAGTTACAGCTATTTCTATAAAGTTAACTAGGTTGAGCGGATATATTATGACAGAACATATCATGTTATGATAGAAGCAGTCAGAAGTGCTATGTGCATTTTACTGGAATTGTCTCCAGAGTCTTTGAATATTTCCTAAATTTAAAAGGCTAACATTAAATCTCTATCATATTTTTTAAGAATTAAACAATGGGCCTCAGTTCCACTTAAGGGTTGTTGGAAGGGAGACCTTATAGAGCAAAATTATGGAGTGCGTCTGGTTTTTTTCTTTTTACTTTTCTGTCTTGTAGAACATTACCATTTCTGGCATGCATACCAGATGGGCAGTTGGAAATAAATGGATGAATAAAATCTCAAATGTCTGGAGCCTTTAAATTGGTTTCTGTGTTAATTAAATACCAAATGACTAATTCGCATGGGCACATTTTGACCAACAAGGATTTATTTCATTTAAAGGCTTGACAAATACTTGAGTTTTGTTTGTCAAAACCTTTGATGCTTAGCTATTTACATGCAACCTAGCTTTAAATAATGCATGCAGCTTGAAAAAGTAACACTGTGGTAATAATGTAGTTACCCTGTATTCCTTTTCAATTCAAAAATATCTCACACTGCCTGCATGATTAATAAGTTTGCTGGGATATTAGATATATAAATATCTGCTCTGATAACCTTCACAGTAAAATTAGTTCTAGATCATTTCCTCCTGTGTATTACAGCACAAGGGAGGCAGATCCTCCTTCTGAATTCGTGTGTAGGAGGCTGTGTTAAAGCCCTAGCACACTAAAACACCGGTCTTCTTGCTGACAATCTCTTTTAATCTCTGAAAAACTGATTTTAGAACCAAACTGTCTTTCATGCTGATACCAGCATTTGCTTCTTTCTTGGAATAAAATCACAATCCTCTGAACCTACTAGCACACCTGACTAGCTGCAATGATGCAACATATACTTTGTTGCAGGGTTGATTTCCTGCTCATAGGAGTGGAGATGCAATGACTCAGTCTAGCATTGCACAGCTGAAGCAGCAGTGATATGCTGCCCCTCAGCTTAGCTCTGCATAATCCTTGACCAAGGCAAACATTAATTAGTATAGAACCATACTGGAAAAGACACAACTAATATAGTTTTCATATTGTGGTGACAAATTGCTGGGTGCCCATGTCCTTGCAGCACTCATGCTGCAGCAATCCACAGACCTGCCAGAAGAACTCAGGTAAGCCTTCCTTTGCATTCTACAGGAGCACTACGTTCTCCCCGCTAGTGCTGAAGGTCACAGTGGCTTAACATTTTTGTCAGCCCTGAGTTGCTCGGGCAGGTGCAGAAGATAATTGTTGCAGCTCACTTCCAACTGATCTCTTCCAGTCTATTCCTATTCCTATTCCTATTCCTATTCCTATTCTTATTCCTATTCCTATTCTATTATATTCTATTCTATTTCTTCTCTACTTCCATTCCATTCTGTTCCATTTCATTCCATTCAATATTTCAGACTACCAGGGCTGACAGACCATGAGCATCATTATTTCTTTATTTTTCACGGAGAAAAGGCAGTAAGCTGTGGTGACATCCTAAAAATCAGTTGGAAGAAAGCCTCTGTAGACACCATTCAAGACCAGCGTAGATGAAAGTCAAGTGAAATGTATTCTTTATTGTGTGGCTGATCTCTTCTTTACCCTTTTTTTCAGTCAAAATAAAAAATTACTGTTTTACCTTCAGTTCTTAAGTTGTCATTGTTATTTTGCTTTACTTCTTTGTTTCCAAATTCATTCTCTCATTTATTCAGGCACTAAGCTGTCATAGTTATTTTGCTTTACTTCTTTTTTCCAAATACATTGGTCTCATTTATTCAGGCATTAACAACAGGAACCTTTAACATCCTATTATCTTGTGTTCACATCAGAGAGAAAATTGACGGTTTCATCCTGTTTGACCATTTAAACACTCATACAAGTTGTCTACCACGCAACTATATCCAGTTCATTTAAAAATCAAAAGCAGAAACAAAACCATTAGTCTGAAACTTTAACACGATACATTTGCCTTGCCTGCTATTTACAGATTCTTCAAAATGACAAGTATTCAACTACGAATGTTTGATTGCACAACATTCAGCTACGAATGTTTGATTGCACATTAATCTCGATAAGCATAAGTCTTCCCATTTGACAATCTAGGGAAAGGAAAAAAAGGTGAAAGTACTCAAGCTCAAAAATTCAAGGTTTATTTTAGCTGGAGTAAGTGCACCATGATTCGTCTGTCTTGACAAAATGCTAGGAGAGAGGAAGAAACATCTCATAGCAATAAGGATTAAAAATTTTATAGCAGGGTAACATCATTCAGGCTTTGAAGCTTTTCAAAAAAGGCTTCACATCTGCCTTACACAGGTGTGTATTACAGACAGTCTTGCCTCTTTTCCATAAGACCACTCTTATCCCTTCCTGCTTCCTTATCTATGCAGAGAATGTTTAACTATCCCTGCTTACATTTGTTAAGTTTTCTTACGTGTTCCATGTTTTATTCATGGACTGCTTTCTCATCATCATTAGTTTTGACATCATTTTCTTATGTGTGTATATGCATGTCCTTAATTGGGATGTTGGCTTCCCTAGTCTTCGACTAACGTCCATAATAATCTTCAGATTACAAAAGCTGTAGTGTGTGCTTTGGTTAGTTATGGGTTTTTGCTTTATAAGAAGCAGAGAAAGTGCTGGAGCCAGTTTTCCTGGCCCATTCCTGATAAAGAAAAAAATGAGAAGGACATGGAAACTGTCCATTTGAATATGATCTACTCCCTCTACATTTGAAAAATGGTTTACTTACAGTGAGTCAATATTTTACTTAATGTGATACTTCAGGTAAGGGAGAGGAGAGGAGAAGAGGGGAGGGAAGGGAAGTGGAGGATAGGAAAAACCGACTACTATTCATTTTATATGTGTTCTGGAGAATACCAGCTTCTAAATTACTAGGATGTCAGGATTTTTTTTCTTTACTAAGCAAACACCTGAGACATTTTTGTCTTCCAATTAGCTTGCTGAAAAAAATATCCTTTTAATTGTAATGACTAATATGTCAGTATTAGGTATTACTAGCTGTTTAAATACATTGTAATGAGTGAGATAGTCAAGGTATTTTCCAAAAGGAAGAGAATATATGAAATATCCTCTCGTTCCTGCCTGACAGAGATAACTGTGCCATTATTGCTGTAACTTCCTTTGCATAAAATTCCATAACATTAACAAAATAGTGAAGTTATATATAAGCCATCTTATGGTCTGAGAGAATCCATCTGTTCAATGGAGAAAATTTGCTTTGGGCATAAGCTGACAGTGATAATCAAAAGATCTTTACATTAGGTTCAGTG
Source organism: Phoeniculus purpureus (assembly GCA_028565055.1). Lineage (NCBI taxonomy): Eukaryota > Metazoa > Chordata > Aves > Bucerotiformes > Phoeniculidae > Phoeniculus > Phoeniculus purpureus. The sequence continues at coordinate 952,289 of JAOXOE010000851.1, read as the reverse complement.
GCCGTGGAGGTATCAATGGGATTGCAGCAGTTAAGTCAAGATTTGGCTTGGTGTCACCTGAGGGTGGCAAAGCTAGTAGTAACATTTATGCTGCTTTTGGGACTATGGGGTTTGGTTACAGAGCCCTTACATTTAGTGGTGATGTGGTTGACAGCGCCAATGGTTTCATGGGGAGTTAGGAAAAAATGAGAAGCTGTAGTGGATGTCTACGACAGATTGCCCAGACAGGACATAAGCATTAATGAGTTATTCTATAGGCAATTAGAAGAAATTTATGGATCTAATCCTTGTCCTTACGAAAGATTTCAGCTACCCAGATATCAGCTGAGCATACCATACTGCTATAATGAATGAGTCTTAATTCTTAATGTTTGCAGGAGGTGACATTGTCATAGTTATTTAGTGAGACAGTTAGGCATGGCTGTTTTGGAAACTTTTACAGAGCAAACCTTAAGGTATCCAGGTAGCTGTTCAGCAGATTACCCTGGGAATCTGCTTTTGAGAGATTAGAAGTCCATGGTGCTAGTTAGCCTTTAAGAACCACCTTTAGAAGCAGAAGCAAGCAATTTCAGTACTGCTTACAGCAGTAAGTTAAGTAAGTGGGGCAGAAGAGTATGTTGGCTAACAGTACCTGACTAACAGTCAATGCTCTTTGGCCTTAGTCTTTAATAATACCAACAGACCTTGCACTACCCTGACCGCGAGTGTGGGGTCAATGACTTCTCATTTGTGGACACAGATATTGTAAGGGACCACCTGTATCAGTTGAATGTTCCCAAGTCTGTGGGACCGTATTTAGCAGATAAAATGAGAAGACCCCTCTCTGTAAACTACCAAAGGTCTTGGGATTTTGGGAAGCTCCCTGCTGTCTGAAATCGAGCCAATCTTATTCAGATTTACAAAAGAGTTGTGAAAGAAGAGAGCTGTTAGTTTAGCTGTAGTTCCTGGAAAAATGACGGAGAAGATCATACACTGGTTACAGTTGAAAGTTAAAGAACAATGCCAAATCACCAGGCATAGTCACTATGGGTTCACAAAGGCAAAGTCCTGTTTAACTAATTTGACATCCTTCACCTGCCTGGTGGATGAAGACAAAGCAATGGATGCAATTTTTCTAAATTATAGTAAGGGTTTTCTTACTGTCCCTCAGACCAAACTATCCCTCAGAGCAAACTTCTGGACAAGATGTCCAAGTGTACATTCTGTGCTTTCACAGAAGGGCTGAAGAACTGGAGGAATGGTCAGGATAAAAATGTTGTAGTGAATGGGGCTACATGTGGTTGGTGACTGCTCACCAGTGGTGCTCCTCAGGGCTTAGTTCTAGGGCCAGTGCTGCTCAATATATTTGTCAACTATCTGGATGCAGGAACTGAATCATTAGGTAGTTTACTGATGATACCAAACTGGGACATGCTGTTGACTTTTTGAAGGAGAAGACACCATGCAGAAGGATCTAGACCGCTTGCAGTATTGGGCAATGGCTAATGAGATAAAATCTGTCAAGTCCAAATGCCCGATCCAGCACCTGGGATGGAGTACCACTGTGCAAAAATACAACTGGGAGAAGAGTGACTGGAGAGCAGCCTTGAAGATCTAGTGGTACGGATGTCTCAATGTAAGTCAGCAGTGTGCCGTTGCAGCCATGAGGTCAAATCACATCCTACAGTGCATCGATACAGCATAGCCAGCCAGTCAAAAGATGTAGTCAGCATTGGTGTGGCCTCAACTTGAGTATTGAGTGTAGGTCTAGACTCCACATTTAAGAAGCACATGAAGGCCCTTGGGTGTATCCAGAGGAAGGCAACAAAGCTAATGAAAGTCTAGAAGAAATACCCTATGTGGAGAAGCTAAGAGTCTGTGTTTGTCTAGGTTGGGGAAAAGAAGACTGACAGTTATCCTCATTGCTCTCTAAAGCTTCTTGAGCAGGGGAAGTGAAGGAGGAGGGTTTGAGTTTTTCTACTTGCTATTCAATGACAGGATGTGTGACAATGCTTCAGAGCTATGTCAGGGGAGGTTCAGACAATGTTAGGAAGCGTTTCTTTATTGAGGGGACAGTGAAACCCTGGAACAGGTTTCCTAGTGAAGTATTTAATGCCCCAAACCTCTCAAGAGTTCAAGAATCTTTCGGACAGTGCCTTTAACAATGTGCTTTAACTGATGTAGTCCTGAATTGGAAAGGCTGCTGGACTAGATGATCTCTGATCATCTCTTCCAACTGATACAGTTCATGCTATTCCATTCTGTTCATGAATAAAATTTTATTCAACAAATGAGTATTTTACTTTTTTGTTACTTTCTCCATTGCATTTTTAGCCTTTGAGTGATATATGCTGGCACTAGAGCTTGTAATTGCCTATAAGACTGATGGTATATTGTTCTACCTAATTAAATGTTAAATTGGCTTTTGAAATAAACAGAAGAAAAATGTTAAATCATAAAAAAGATGTCAACTGCAAACAACCTCTGTGTTTCAGACTATGAGAAAAACATTTCCTTTGTGATGATTTTTTCATTACAATGAACAGCTGTATCAAAAATACCCAAAGAATTTTGAGTTACAAACACAAAAGAGGAAAAATTAATTCTCTAAACTGAAACTTTCTCAGACTAGTCTCTTTTGGTGATCCCTTTATTTGAGAGTGAGGATAATTTTTTCTGTCCCATAAGTTTCAAGAGATCAACAACATTAGTTGAAAAACTTCTATTATTTAGTATATGTTGCCTGGTGTAAAATCACCAAAATAACATAAATAAAACTTACTTAGAACTAAGAAACATAATCAGCTAGTTTAAATCAGCTGATGCTCATGACAAGTTTCCAAAAACCTGGACACACACATACACCAGTGTTATTATTATCTTCAGTTTCCATTCCTCTGTCATGTGAGGCTTTAGTACAGAAGCAAAGATATATATATATATATATATATATATTCTATGATATAAACAGGGTACTTCAGCAAAGAAATAGAAAGATTGCACCAATGTGTCTCTAAAGACATAGAAAATATACCAATTAATTTCAGATAACACCACCTGATTTTTTTTCTCCCACCTCTCTTACTGACACTATTTTACTCCTTTCCTATCAAGTAAAGTAGTTTTATAAATACTTTTGAAACTTCAAAAAATGCTTCTAAATATTTAGATAAGGACAGATAAGGACTTTGAACTTTGCAGCAGTGTTCAGACACTTAAATCCTTTCATTGTGATGGCTCAGAGCCAAATAAGATCCCACCAGATATCTGTCCTTATCATTAGGTGTACAAACAATATTGAAATGCAAGCATCCAGAGCCTAACTAGACACGCTTTACAGAGCTTCTTTATGCACAGAAATATCATGAGGTGAGTCTATAAGATTCAGTTCACAGCCAGATTAAATAAATCCATTTTGTCCTGCGATGAGTTGCTCTATTTCACCACGCAGACAATAATATCGTCTGAAGTCACCTTTCAGCATTAGCTTGCAACCATGTGAACAAATATAGACAAGATAGATTTATCATCAGTAGTAAAAAAGTAATTAAAACTGCATGATAAATTATGAAGATTGCTCACCCTACAGTTCAACAGTTTATCACATAAGTATGACGTGTACTTGCACACCTCCATAAATACATGCATCTCTTTCATGCCTCTGTATCAGCTTTGTGTTAACCAATGCTTTTCAGAAGAGTTTTCATCTAAGTTGTGAAGTGGGTGTTAATCAGAACTGTTTGCTTATATATTCTTCAGCATTTTGAGCTATACCAGTTTCTTTCTCTTCCTTATTTTAACTGACCATCTGCTTTCTATGAAGGCATTGTTGATGCAGTCCAATAACTTATGTCTTCCTTTTTTTGGGCAACATAGTATTACCTGTAAAGTCAAGACTATTTAGAAAGACTCTGTTAAAATTGATTTCTTCAACTTTGAAAAAACCATAGTCTACTGTTGTTGTGTTTCTGAAGGTTGGCTTCTCGAAAAAACACACTCAAAAACCACAAAACCAACCAATCAAAAAACCACACAGACCCTTAAACAACTAAATTGTTCCTCCTTAGTCCTAATTTAATGTTGATATGTATCAGATATTTTCTTTGTCAAGGTAGAAAATATTTTAGTCCTTCTCAGCCTCGCTCATGGAATTTCAGGAAAGAGAATATATTTTGCATTTAACCAGGTCTGAAAACAGAACTGAAGTGTTGGTTTGATTCAACTTACTGTACCAGAAGGACAGGCAATGGAAAAATCTGTTGTAAGGACTATGTATATCTCACCTGACTGAGAAGATCTGTATCATGCTGAAAGGAATCCAACCCTTCTTACACAGTATTATGTTGCAGCTGCATGCCTAGAATAATTTTTTTTTTCCTGAGATGATTCGTATTTGATTTTTATTCACATATTTGTCATCTAGAACATTCAAAAAAAAAAAAAACAAACCAATGCACTTTGGTGGAAGATCATTTTAAAATCTTCTAATCAAAGCCTGTAACCAAAAGTTTTTACTAATGGTGCGATCCATTTCAGGCATTGGCTGAAGTTAAAATCAAAACAGCTTTTTGTATTGTACTTCAGATTATAAGGCTTAGTTATGATTACTGAGAGGAGAAAGAAATGTAACATTATTCTTAGCGAACTTTATTGTTACTCATTGGATGCATTATTTCACTGTATCACACAGTATCACTGTGTTGGAAGGGACCACAACGATGATCACTTCCAACACATTAAGTTAAAGGAATACACTTTAGAAGAGATGGCCAGCACTCTGTCAAGCTGAGCCTTAAAAGTGTTTATAATTGCAGAATCCACCACTTCCCTCAGAAGACCATTCTGGTGTCTAATTACTCTCACAGTGAAAAATTCTCAAGACATTCTTCAGCCTGTCCACATCTTTTTTGCATAGCAGGGACCAAAACTGAACACTGTATTCAAAGTGTGATCTGACCAGGTCTGACTGTTTATTTAACAATAAATGTTACAACAAGATAAACAGTATGTGGCCAGAAAGAATGAAGCATGGCTTAATGATCTACTAGTAAGGCATCATCTGGTATCTGAAGCTTTGTGGAGACTTAGATATTTTTTTTCAGTGCCCCGAATTCACTTCACATGACAAGCTAGATAGCATTTCAGGGTTCATTACAGTCTCAAATTGCTTCCACTGATGGTTGTCTATAGAGATTTCACTAGTCTCCATTCTACATTACAGTGGAGTTATTGCATTTGTCTTCATAACAAAGCAGTATTTTTCATTTTAGAATAAAGCCACTAATGCAAATGTTATTCCTAATAGGCCACTGCATATCAGTTTATTTCCATCAGTAAAACCAGAAATTAATTTCCAATCAGCAGTAATGTAAATGGACCAGATCCTTGAAAATGATAGCAGAAAAAAAAGCCAAGGCATACTCCATGCGTAAGTCAAAGAATATCTAACTACCCTGGTATTTGCTGGAAGACCTACTCAGCCAGCCGTCCACAGTCCAGAACATTCCTCCAGTGCATTGGTGACAACTTCCTGATGCAAATGGTGGAGGCACTCACTAGGAGAGGAGTGCTGCTGGATCTTGTACTCACCAACAAGAAGGGTCTGGTTGAAGCAGTGAAGGTTGAGGGCAGCCTTGGTTGCAGTGACCATGAGATGGTGGAGTCACATGTCAGGAACAGAATACCTAGAAGAATCACAAATCACAACCCTGGATTTCAGGAGGGCCAACTTTGGTCTTTTCAAGCAATTGCTGGGGGAAATCCCATGGGACAGGGTACTGGCAGGGAAAGGGGCCCAAGGTAGTTGGTGAACATTCAAAGACCACTTCTCTGAAGCCAAGATAAGAGCAGGAACAGGTAGGAAGTCAAGGAAGGGAGCTGTTTAACCTGCATGGTTGAACAGGAAGCTGCAGAGCAAACTCAAGAGGAAGAAGAAAGTCTATAGGTCATGGAAAGAGGGGATGGCCACTTGGGGTGATTATAAGGCTGTAGGCCAGAGGATGTAGGGACGCAACTAGGAAAGCCAAGGCCTCCTTGGAATTAAACCTTGCAAGAGAGTTCAAGAGCAACAAAAAGGGCTTCTTCAAATACATTGCAGGTAAAACTAAAACTAGAGGCAGTGTGGGCCCCCTGATGAGTGAGGTGGGTGCGCTGGTGTGGTGCTGCTGTGCTGATGTTAGGTGCTGGGCTGGATAAGCTCAGAGGGCTTTGCCAGCCTCAACAATTCTGGGGTTCTGGAACGCTACTGCTGCAGTATGAATCCTTTATCATGGCAGGATTGATCCATAACAGCTACAGCTTTGTTGCTAATCCTTCACATCAGCAGCTGCGGGCTAAACAAGGTAGTGGAAAAGTAACTCAAGTTATTGCTTTCTTGCAGTTGGAAAACTTCAAAACTCAGCTAATTCAAGCTGTGAAGAAAGCCCACAAGGAGTGTCCCCTGCCAGGACAGGCAAACAGCGTGCTGGTGCTTGAGCGTCCTCTTCTCATTGAGACCTACCTGGGACTGATGTCCTTCATCAACAACGAGGCCAAACTCGGCTACTCGATGACGAGAGGCAAAATTGGTTTTTGAAGTTCATTTAAAATTCATCCCATTTAATCTTTTCAAGGGAAAGGGATTTGGTATTCAGCCTTCTGGGGAGAGCACACCTGAACACTCAGTAATCACCATGAGGTTCGGGAATAGGAGGTTGTAGGTCCAGTGGTCATGGGAGGCCCTGCTTGTTCTGGTCAGGTCAGACTAATCTGAAGCTGACACCTGGTAGTGCATTCCTGTATTTTATATCTGATTTACAGTCTTACTGGTTTATACAGGGCTGGTGAGCAGTGGTGGTTTCCATTTCTAACTACGTGTTCTTCCCGTTAATTAACCGCAATTGGTACCTGCTGCAAGCAGTCTGCACAACCATCTGAGCTACAGCGGGTCATTCATGCTGTATTCCAGCAGTGTCAGATCACATTGTGTGCTTTGGGATGGGTTTGTGCTGTTTATCCAGGTGTCAGTGCTCACTTACTGTGATTTTGCTTCTTGATTGGCACCTCTTCGGATTCCAAAGGCCGTGTCCATCGCTCTTGAGCAAACTGGAGTCAGCACATGGCAGTAAAGCCGTGTACATGGGCTGTTACTGTGTGCACTGGAGCTGCCTGTACATTTAGGAGCTTTTTGCAAAAATAACCTCCTTCTAAGAGCAGAGTCTAAGCTCCTAGTTGGTGTCTGTTTTCTTGCTGCAGCCACAGAATAAAGTTCTTTGGAGAAAACATTGTCAGAAGCCTCACGTGGACAATTGCCCTCAATGCAATTATTGATAAAACTGAGAAGGAAGCACAGACTGGCTCAGGTTGGAAGGGACCTTAGACATCATCTACTCCAACCCCTCATCCAACTTGGCCTTGAACACCTCCAGGGAGGGGGCATCCACAGCATCTCTGGGCAATTGATTCCAGAGTCTCTCCACCCTTCCACTGAACAACTTCTTCCTAAGATCTGGTCTGAACCTCCTCTCCTTCAGTTTCAGACCATTTCCCCTTGTCCTATCACTGGATTCCCTTGGGAAGGGTCCCTTTCCAGCCTTCCTGCAGATTCCCTTCAGCAACTGGAAGGCAGCTCTAAGGTCCCTAACAGAGTTAAATTTTAGCAGTGTTTCTTTAGTCTACTGCAAGCTACTTGTCAACCTCTGGTGTGGTAAATCCATGGCTGAGCAGGCACTACTGTCACCTGTTAAGAGAATCTGTAAAAGCTCATTATTACAGGCGACTTAACGTGCTTTCTGAACAAGAAACTTGCTTTGCTTTAGCAGGAATTGATCTGCTAGAAAGTGTTTTACTGGTGCATCTGTTTCTCCAGTATTTAATTCTAACAGACCAGATCAGTCTGTTGGGGGCACTCAACCATTCAAGCTACATCATCCTATCACTGGTGATCCAGCAGCAGGCTTGGCAATAGAAGAGAAGATCAGCTTCGTAATTAAGAGTCATAACCCAGTTCATAACTATCAAAATATTTATTGGGAATTAGAAAAGTTAAATAATAGCTGTACAATATGTACACACCAGCTACCAGCTTAAAAATCAATGGGTTTAGAGTTCAGCCCCTCAACTGAGGTTTTCTTGAACTCCAGACCACTCCCTACAGTTTCTACATCACTCAGACACAATCACAGACCTTCACACACTGCACTTGGAGTATGTTCCTCCAAATAAATAATTCTATAAATACAAACACTTCTGATCAGGCAGTGGAGTTTGACCCCTTTTCCTCATCTTTTCCCAAACTCATGAGTGTTTCTAACACAAGTGTTATTTTACCTCTTCTCTTGCCAAGTAACACACGCAGCAGTTGTCTTTACCCAGCAGGGCCATGGAGTCGCCACTCGAGTGCCAGGAGAGAGAGACAATCTGGAAGTCACCTGCAGAAACACAAGAGTCTGTCAGCCAGAAGCTGACAGTCTGTCCTTTTCCTCTAGGAAGATGGAAGTGGAGTCTATCACATGCTGCAAAACCCAGATCAGAAGTTAACAGGGTGTTTGGTATCGTTACAACTCCATGGAGCAGATTCCCCAATACCACAGGGTGGATACGCTGTGTTCCTGGTTCTGCCCCCTACCACTTTGCACCCCACATACAAGCACAGGTCATGCAGACTCATCAGTTTAATGCAAATAGATGCCACAAGATTGTTCAGCAGTGCAGATCTGCAGAGCCTCAGGAGATTGCTGCTCCTTTGTGGGAGGAAAGGCTCAATCTTTGCTGTTTTTCTATTTAATAGTTTAAAAAATCCTTTATGTGATCTAGCCAATGGCCTTTATCTCCTACTGGCAACCATAAAACTCATCACAGAGGCTGCCTTAGAGTTCAGGTTCATGTCTGTTCTGTCTTTCCACACCAGATCTACCAAGCCCTCTTGTCTCCATTAGTGTTTATTTGGAGTTGTAGTTTGTTTCAGAAAACCCAAACCCATGACAGGCCTTTCAGAGGCTGTATTTCAACACTTGGATTTCTGCACAACTGCAGTTTCTCTGTAAATAAACCATCAAGAATTTAAATCTTGAGAAAGAATTCAAGACTCAAGGATTAAAGCAACAATTAAATCATTGTTGGCCCCTCCACGCCCTCTCCTTGATCTACTTCATGGAATCACAAAATGTGTTGGGTTGGAAGGGACCTCCCAAGGCCATTAGTCCAATCCCCCCTACAATAGTTTCATCATGTTTGTTCTGTCTCATCATGACTCCTCTTTTACTGAGGATAGAAATACCCAGTTTTGAAAAGCTCCAAGAACCCATCTGAATCATTTACATGATAATACTTGGACTGATGTAGAAGTAGGAAAATGATTTGTAAATAGGAAGCTGCTGTGGGCAGCCCTACCTTCCACAGGAACCTGCACAGACACACAGCCGGCTGGTGACCACAGGTAGACTTTGCTGTTCCCTGTACACAGAGCCAGTCGGGGCTGTCGTGGATCCCACTGGAAACACTGGATTGCACCCAGCTGCTCCAAGACTACAAACAGCTTCAGCTTTTGAATGTCCCAGATCCAGACAGCGTTAGGAATGTTATCTGTGAGAAAAGAAAGGTCATACTGATGGTACCTAGGCTAGAAGACAGCAGCTGCACGTCCTCTGTAGATGGTTAATAAGTAGGGCAAACAGTATTCTTATGGTGCAAATACTTAGAATCATAGAACCATCAAGTCAGAAAAGACTTTCAAGATCATCAGGTCCAACTGTCTGCCCTACAATCCCCAACCACTAACCCATCTCCTGAAACACCCTGTCTGCCTGTTTTTTGAACCTCTCCAGGGATGGTGCCTCCACCCCCTCCCTGACTTGGCAATTAAACAACAGAGCAGGTTTCCCCTTTAATTTCAGGCAGCAGGAACTTACCATTTCTGGTTGCCAGGAAACAGTTATCTGAACTGAATGCCATCATCCCAATGCCCATTTTGGGATTTGCCCGGTCAGCAGCTGGTTTGACGTGGTGTAGAGAAACTGGCACCTGAGCGATGTCATCTGGAATTGGAAATGAAAGTTCTTCACTAAGCAAGACTGAAGGGAATAAAAATTAAATTCCAGCTGTTAAGGTTGGTGCAGGAAGCCCTGGGAGCAATCTGGTTCAAACTCAGGAGCCTGGAGTAGAGCATCCACCCCACTGTTCACCTACAGTGTTTATTTATAGGAAGACTTCACAGGGCAAACTCGAGTGTCTCATTATCTGCACATCCCAGCACATAAATGGTGGTTATAAAGAAGGTGGAGACTCCCTTTTCACAAGGTGTCACATAGAAAAGACAAGGGGTGATGGATACAGGTTGCTCCTGGGGAGATTCTACTTTCCCCAGAGGGAGCAATTAGACACTGGGATGGTCTCCCCAGGGAAGTGGTGGATTCCTCAGCTTTAGACAGTTTTAAGGCTCAGGCTGACAGGGTGCTGGGACAGCTCATTTCTACTGGACTTCTTTAGCTTAAAGGGTTGGACTAGATGATCCTCAAGGTCCCTTCCAACCTGATGTACTCTGGTTCTTCGTAAACTTGGGCTTACATTTGCTTTGTGTGCTGAAGAGTGAACCAGCCAGTGCTCTCGCTGGAGGGAAAGAAAATCGTTCTGTTTCAACAGATGGGGATTTCTCAACTTCTTTGTAGACAATCTACAAAGAAACAAGTGAGAGTTGTACACAAGGGTCCCAGAGAGGTTGAACATGGACTACCCAATCACCCACAAGCCACAGACTCCTTTGTAGGTGTGGTCTATCTTTTCCTCCAGTGGTTCAGAAGGCACGTACCAAATCCTGGATTCTCAGTGAATCGTTTGCTATTTGGAGCCACGAGCAGGTAAACACTCCTGTGGCAAATAAACCTTGAAGCCCACAAAGAATGAGTCTGCCACAGTACAACTCATTCATTGCTCCCAAGAGCTAAACCTCAAGGTCAATAAATCAGCACCAGTAGAGTGGGAACATAAATTCTTGCAACGAATAGTCTTTGCTGGGACACCACCATAAATAAATGCAAACAAAGTGCAATGCTGCAGAAGGAAAGAGTGAAGAAATCTTTCAGTGCTGTGCCCGCAACCTGTTCTTGCCAAACGCAAGAGCTGGGATAAAATACACCAGCTGCAATCTCTGACACAGACAGGGATTAATAGACCTGTTCCCGTTTGATTCCCATTCTGTATTCCACACCTAACTGGATGTGAGGGCATTTCTTAGCCATGCAAAGTTCTGCCAAGGTGCATTTAATGAACTGTGTCCTGCCTCTGGCTCAGAGACATCACCATAGCCATGCAGGTGTCACAGACGTACAGCCTGCCCCGTCAAGCCTTACAGGGTTTGTGGCCAGGCACACGACTTCTCCCTCTTCTGTAGGAACAGACAGCTCTGCTGCACTGTGTGCTCATTACCTTGATGGATGAAAACACTGAGTTTAGGAACAAAAGCTACTGGTCCCCTCCAAGTTCCTGCAGAACCTGCTGCAAGTTCCCCAGAACCTGTTGGACCTTGCACATCCACAGGATAAAAACCCATGGTTGTTGCCAGGAAAAGCTCATCAGGTGAGCTGTGGGAGCTTTGGTGAGGCTCTGGAACGAGTTGTCCAGGTACGTTGTGGCTGCTCCATCCCTGGAATTGTTCAAGGCCAGGTTGGATGGAGGTCTGGGCAACCTGGTCTGGTGAGAGGTGTCACTGCCTATGGCAGGGGGTTGGCACTGGGTTATCTTTAAGGTCCTTTCCAACTCGAACCACTCTATGACGCATACAAGCATAATTCTGATCACAAACCAGTTCCCTGGCTGTGTAAAGTCACAGACTGAATAAAGCTGAGACTAAGCACTCCTGTTGTTTCCCAGTTGAGTGTATTATCTGCACCCAAACCTGTAATACAGTCACCACATCCATCGAAACACAACAGAAGCCATCACAAAATCCATGAGTGTTAAAGCTCGGAGGACCATACACGCAAATTCCATTGAACTCACAAGACAGACAGAAATCCTGTCATCCCCGAGTTCTCATGCAATTTCCCAAGCCCTGTTTGGACACTAGCAAGGGACAAAGCAGTGGCTGACGCACATCTTCCAGGTACAAACAGCAGGGGCAAAGCTCTGCTAATGATTAACTGGATTCTGGATCTCTACTTACGGTCTTGCTGTTCACAATGGTTGCTGGATGCTCAAACTCTGTGATCTTCTTCCAAGTTACATGGTTCAAGATACGCACCTGAGTCCAGAAAGCATTGCAAAGCAGAGCTGTTTCAACAAGCCTCTACCAATGGTTTAGATGCAAGAGATATGATAAAGCTGTTTCTCACCTTTTCATCATAGCTTCCAATTGCCAAAAACTGACTGCTGGGACTCCAGGCAACTGATTTTATGCCTAGTGACCATTCGTAAGCCCGGTACGTAGAGAGCAGTCTGCCATCGAGGGAGTACAGCAAGATTTTGTACTGAAATAGAAGTAGATTTATTCTAAAAACTAACAAAATCATTAAATATTTTTTTTCAAGGTAACTTAGAAGGAAAGCTAAGAAGATCATTAGCTGTCACACACTTATATTGGTAATAGATGCCCTTACAATATTTCAAATGCTTTGAGTTCAGATTTGGTTATGTTCAAAAGACTAAAATCAATCATCATAACACTAACTATTCCAGTTACTGCAGCTAGAAACCAATTTGAACTCCAAGAAAATGATCTGTTTTTTCCTCTTACCTCCAGACAGGTGTCCCACACCGCCAGAACGCAGCCGTTGGGAGCCCATTCAATCCCAAACAGATCTTGTGTTTCAGTGTCAAAATGCTGCCCCAAGAGAGAAAAACAACCGCAAAACCCTTTGAACTGTTCTAGTAACAATTACTGCTGCAGCTGACCTAACATTACCCTCAGTTTTATCCTTTTAAGTGCTCTACGTGCAGAAGAGCCTTTTGTATGTTAGCAGAGAGACAGAAATATTTCCTCCTGTAACAGCACGTTGCCTTCACTGTTCCTTTGGTTTCTCTTTACAGAAAAGACACAGAAGTTGCTAATCCTTAACACAAACAGAGAATTCCATAACAAAACAGAAGCAGTTCTGCTGAATCAGTTGAGAGATTGAGCAAACCTAATTCCTTGCCTGGGGAAGACTGGCACAGGGTCATTAGGGAAGAATTTTGGAACAGGATGACTATTTAGTGCTACCTCCCAAATTTTCTTTCTAATGAGGCTCAGAATTTGTGAGCCAGAGGTGACACTACATACAGACTGGGTGAATTCCTCAGATCTCTCATGTCCTGCAGGACATGCCAGTGTGCAGACCAGTCTCATTGTTAAACAGAATGATTTATATCACACAGCAAACGATTCATCACTTGGTTTTAAAGTGATCGAGTCTCATGTGTGACGTGCTGGCAGCCTAGGCAGCAGCAGCGGAAGGGAAGGACAGGCAGCTCTCACCCTCAGTAGCTGCCAGTCGCTGCATACGAAGATGCTGATGAAGTCCTTGCAGTCGCGTCTCTCTGCCACTGCCATGTAGCGGCCATCCTTGGTGAAAGTTATCCCTGCCACAGGACATGGTTTGTTAACATTAGAGAGAAAGGCAGCTACTCCCATTGAATCACAGACTGGTTTGGGTTGGAAGTGAGCTCAGAGCTCATCCAGTGCCAACCCCCTGCCATGGGCAGTGACACCACTCACCAGAACAGGGTGCCCAGAGCCCCATCCAACCTGGCCTTGAACACTTCCAGGGACAGAGCAGCCACAACCTCCCTCAGCAACCTGTTCCAGGGCCTCAGCATCCTCATAATGAAGAGTTTCTCCCAAAATCTAAATCTCCCCTCTTAGTTCAAAGAAGAGGTAAAAAGGAAAAGTATCTTCACAAAAGATCCCATTAGTGTTACTGATTTCCTTGTGCTGGCAGGTCTTAACCTTTGACTACCCTGTTTCATATCTGCAGAACTCCAGCGTGCTCTGATTACCACCAGGCAGTTCTTACATAAACCCCAGCCACTGCAAACAAGCAGTTGGTTCAGGCTAGTTAAATGGATTTGTTATGCAACCACTGGGACTCCAAAGACTTCCAGGCACTGGTCCCCATCCACTCCAATTTTATATGTAGGACATAATTGCCTTTGTCATACAGGGGATGTGACTGCATTCAAGCCTCAGGCAGAAAGCTGCTAACCACCACCATGTGGCCACCGTCCTGCCACAAGCTTCCTTTTCAGATCTCTTCATGTTTAAAAGATGAAAAAAGCCTCTTTGGATTAGTGTTTTTCATCACCGGCACATTCAGCTTCATTTAATGTCTTAAAGGAGGCTTTGCGGGTAAAAAAGCTGCACGTTTGAAAGACAGGCACCCTGATCTGATGTCACCCTTCATGCCAAGTGAGGTGACAGCCCCAAGCACACTGTGATGCTGCAGCATGTACTGATCTGAGACCCCCACCCTAGGGTGAGCTGATTCCCCAGCAAAGAGATGTGTGGAGCCTCCTCATGTTCCATCATCACACACCAGGGCCATTTTCCCTTTCTGCTCTGTAAAAACCCCATTCCCGGGTCAGATTTGAGGCACTTACCCTGCTGACAAGCTTTGGGATACTTGATGTAAGACACAGATTTTGTACACAAGGACCACACAGTTATCCGCAGCTGTTCAAGAGAGGCAGACAAGGAGAGGTTGGTTACTGCTGTAGATAAAAAAGTTAAGTAAACAGAAACCCATCAACCTCATTCAATAAAGTCAATCCCAAACAGCTCATGTGGTTAATCAGCCTTTGCAGCTAATGCCAGAAGAGATGAGAAGCTACCTGCCTTCTTTACCCTAGAGATGGGACGAGGAGGGGCGGGCTCAAGCTAAAAGGGGAGATTGAGATGAGGTCTGAGGCAGATATTCCTCCCCGTGAGGGTGCTGAAGGTCTGGAACAGGTTGCCCAGGGAGGTTGTGGCTGCTCCATCTCTGAAACTGTTCCAGGCCAGGTTAGATGGGGCTCTGTGCTACCTGGTCTGATGAGAGGTGTCACTGCCCATGGCAGGGGATTGGCACTGAGCGATCTCTGAGCTCCCTTCCAACCTGAACTATTCTATGCCTTTAGGATTTATGAATGAATGAGGTGTCAGAGCAGCTTAGAAACACCCTATATCTTGGGAAAAGGCAGCTAAGAATGAAAACTTGGCTGCATTTTTCACCACACTCATCTTTGAAAGCAAATTTGTGTCCTGCTCTTCCCTCCTCAGCCACCCACAAGGAGGCAACATCCACTCAGCCACTGAAAGGATCAGAAACAGAAGCAAAACACAGCACACCAGGCATTCAGCATCTCATCCGGGGTGTTCCTGGAGGGTTGTGCATCCATAAACCACAAGGCTCTGCAGAGGAGGCAGTCAGCTGCAAAACAAACCTCACCACAGCTCTGCAAGGTCACAGCCTGCATTCTGGAGGCTTGGCATTGCCATCTGCAGATAACTCAATTAAAAACAAATACCTATTCACCCTTAGCAACGGCAGACATGTGGCCTTAACTAGCATGTCAGGTAAGCCTTTGCATTTATAGCTGGGGCCAGGAATGTTTCCAGGGTCCTTTTTCTATTAGTTTTTGGTGTTTTCCTAAAATGTATTGTGCCAAGATATGAGAGTCTAGGCAAGACGTGGGTAAAACCAGTTGTGCACTGTGGGTATAAACCATCTTTACTGGAATTGATGAGCAGCAAAATGACTTCTGATTTGTTATATAAGAGAAAGTTCAGCTCTGTCTACTATCTCTTCATCCTCCTGCATCACACTGAGAACATCAGCACCCTCAGCTGTCTTGGGAGGAAGGTCCTCAATGAACGTTTTCCTTCCCTGAAGGAACTGGTGCTATTTGCTGGTGACAAAGGACTCCAAAGCATCATCCCATGAACGTGTTCTACCCAGTATTAATCCAGCCTGCATCTTGCAACAGAACCGTGAGGCTTTTTATTGCTGACACCATCATTTTTTGCTTAAAAGAGCAATTCAAGTACCTGACACAGTGTTCAAGCATCAGAATCCTGAGAAATGCCACCTCCCTCCAGTCATGCAGAACCTCCAGCAAAAGAGCAGCAATAGCTGTTCTCTTTGCTGCTATTTTATAGAAAAGAAACTGCTGAGATTTAGAGGGGCTTTATCCAAGGGACTGGTGATAAGACAAAAGGGATGGGTTCAAGATCAAAGAAGGGTAACTGAGATGAGATCTGAGGCAGAAATTCCTCCCCTGTGAGGGTGCCGAGGCCCTGCAACAGGTTCCCAGGGAGGCTGTGGCTGCTCCAACCCTGGATGTGTCTAAGACCAGGTTGGTTGGGGCTCTGGGCAACCTGGTCTGGTGAGTAGTGTTGCTGCCCATGGCAGAGGGCTGGCACTGGGTGAGCTCTGAGCTCACTTCCAACCCAAACTATCCTATGATTCTATAAAGAATTCTATGAAAAGCCATCACCAAAAACAATTTATCTTCCTGTATTTCATAGATATGAAGTTACTAGCCACCAAACCTGTAAGTTTAGCAGATCCTAATGGAACCCACTGGCTGAACAATATGGAATCAAGTTTTATCATGGTGGCCACTAACTTGAGACCACACAGGGACGTGGTGCTGTTAGACTGCTCCTCCTGGAAGATTTACTTTACAAATACCAACACAATGCCTGCTCACATTCTTCTACAGGGACTGCACTGCTGCTACTCCTCCTCGTCATGCTAAATGGAGTCACTGCTGCTCCCCCCTCCACCAAAACTCACAGTGTACATCCCACACATTCTACAGCCACTTCACACCAGCTTAGCAGCTGCCAGCTTCCTGTGCTGAGGGCTGGGTCAGAATTTTTCCCGGCAAAGGCATCCCAAGCTAACAGTGGTGGATCTACCCAGTCTCACAAGCCACTCACCTGGGCTGCTGTGTGTCAAACACCTTCTAGATACCAGAAAAACATTCTTCCTGGAACGAGTCATCAGACCTTGGAACAGGCTGCCCAGGGAGGGGGTTGAATCGCCATCCCTGACCATGTTTCACAGTCACAGAGATCTGGAGCTCAGGGACCAGGTTTAGCAGTGGGTTGGGACAGCTGGATTCATGGTTAGACTGGATGAGCTTGAAGGTCTTTTCCAGCCCAAATGATTCTACAATTCTACTCTGGTCCACATTGCCTGGCTCAGAACCTCAGAACCACAAACTTGTGGGATGTTTACTCACAGTCTACAAAAAACTTACAAAAATACTTTATCAAGAGCAAAGATACTATACCAGAAGCCCACGGGCCTTTGATAAGCAAAGAACTTAATCTTCATAGAATTATAGAGTGGTTTGGGTTGGAAGGGACCTCAGAGATCACCCAGTGCCAACCCCCTGCTGTAGGCAGTGACACCTCTCGCCAGACCAGGTTGCCCAGAGTCCCATCCAACCTGGCCTTGGACACACTGCCAGGGATGGAGCAGCCACAACCACCCTCATGGACTCATCACCCTCACAGGGAGGAACTTCTGCCTCAGACCTAATCTCAATCTCTCCTCTTCTAGATGGAGCCTACCTCCCTTGTAAAAAGTCCTTCTCCAGCTTTCCTGTAGTCTCCTTCAGCTACTGAAAAGCTGCTGTCAGATCCCCCTGGATTGAAATCAGTTGCCACACACCTATAACAACAGTATGAGCCTCTACACACTCTCAGCATCTCTTTCCTGAAAAAGGCATGGAAAGGGAAAAGAAAAAAGCCCACAGCAAGCTGGAGAGACGGACCTGCTCTGCCAGAACTTCATGCCCCAGTCACACAGTGTTAGAAACACTAAAGCCAAACCATGTGAATTACACAAACTGGGATTCTCCCCAGTTGCTCTGCCTTACACACTCCCGAGTTCTGTACACTCACGAGTTACATTTAGTCCTTAAAGTATGGACTTCAGGTGGACCTTAAGTGGATTAAGTCGCATTGTGACAAAAAGGAAGAACCTGCCTACCCCAAACTGCAACAGGAACATTTCACCGCCTTTCACAAATTAGCAGAGATGGTCATGAAAGAGCAAAACTCTGAACGCACAGGGGGTCAACAAGGAAAAAACACTTCCAAAACGACAATAAATTGCATTCTCGGAGACTGTGGGGAAGGGCCACTTGCTGTTAGCACTGAGAACAGATCGTGGTCAGCTAAGGCTGCAGCAAGCACTCTGATCATTTTGAGGGCTCCTTTAGACTAAATGACTCGATGAAGTAGAATTGTCATACTCAAATCCTAACAGTAATGGTGTCCACAAGGCTTTCAGCTGTTGTTTTGCAGTGGAAAACCAAACCAAAAGCAGGAGCATTTTTAAAATAGCCTCAAAACAGCTGAGAAATAAAATGTATTTGGATGGTAACGTGATAAACAGTCTGCAAGGCCGGGTTCAAGCCCACATCCTCATGTTGATGGCTACAGGCAGGTGTAGGACTGGTGATTTTGAGTGGATAAAACACACACTTTTAAACAACCTTGCGTCTCAAATGACCGTCAACTTTTGGCCCAGACTTGACTGGGTCACAGGGCCTCCTTACATAGCAGTGTCTGTCAGCACTGGATTTCAGAAGATTATTCGGAGCACATTCCTCGACAGAAAGCATTTTTCACCCAACACAGCCATTTGCAGTTACTAAGGATTAGCTCCAACATACACAGAAACACCACACACTTCTATTCCCTCAGTAGCTGCTGTTCCAAAGCAGCTCTTTTGGTGCTCTAGTTCCACTCAAGGTGGAACTAGAGAAAACACAACATCTGTAATTTCTAAGTGCCAGAACAACACTGAGCTTCACATTGTTGTTCACAAAGGATGGGAGCCGTGAAGAATCCCAGACCGGGTTGAACTGGAACAGACTTAGAGATAACCCAGTACCAACCCCCTGCTGCAGGCAGCAACACCTCTCACCAAACCAGGCTGCCCAGAGCCCCATCCAACCTGGCCTAGAACACTGCCAGGAATGGAGCAGCCACAACCTCCCTGGGCAACCTGTTCCAGGCCCTCAGCACCCTCACAGGGAAGAATTTCTGCCTCAGATCTGACCTAAACCTCCCTTCTTCTAGCTTGAACCCATCCTGTTTGTCCTATTACCATAGTCCCTTGGAAGAAGTCCCTCTCCAGCTTTCCTGCAGCCCTCTCAAGTACTGGAAACTGCTATAAGGTTCCCCCTTGGAGTCTTCCCTTCCCCAGGCTTAACAGCCTCAAGTCCCTCAGCCAGACCACAGCAGAGGGGCTTCAGTACTCTGATCTTCCTCATGGCCTCCTCTGGACTCACTCAAACAGCTGCATGTCCTTATACTGGGGACTCTAGAGCTGGATGCAATTCTGGACTGCTCTTGATTCATCTAATGAAAAAAAAGTACCTCCTTTCCCCCAAAAATCCTGCTTTTCTTAACAGAACTGCAGATTGGGATAAACAAGGTGATGAAAAAGATCAGGCTGCAACTGTTCTGACCACGTCTCACATGGAACTCTAAGATACAAGCAGACAATTAAAGATTAAAAAGCCTTCCACGTTTGGAATTACTTTCGAACGTACCTGGTTGCCCAGTAAAACCACCGTTTTGCCTGGCACAGTCTGTATCTCTCCTCACAGTCTGCAAGTTCTTCCAATCAAGCAGAGCTCAAGTTTAGGAACAAACCTATCACCTTTTCTAGAGCTGGACTTCTAAATGGTGACAGAACCGTTAGGGCTTCACAAGCAGCAAAGGGCACCTACAGAATTTGGGGACAAGTAACTAGGTACTATAGGCCACTGCATCTCCCAGTAATTCCCTGTCTAGAGTGTTGCTGCCCATTTCAAAAAGGCTGAACTGGGTCCAAAAGGATTTTGGAAGTGTGTGTCAGAACTCTGCTGCCCGCTTTGAGTTAAGGACCGCATACTAGTCATTAAACAACCCACAGCATGAGTCATTGTGACCACTGAAAGAACCTAACTGCAAGGTACCCATTGAACAATTTATCTGAGGCACCAGCAGGTATGGACTGCTGGAAATAAACGAGCACAAAGTCACAGAATGTGTTGGGTTAGAAGGGGCCTCCAAAGGGCATCTAGTCCAACTCCCCTACAACAAGCAGGGCCATCACACAACAGTCCAGGCCACCCAGAGCTCCAGCCAGCCTGACCTTGAATGGCTTCAGGGACGGGGCCTCCACCACTTCTCTGGGCAGCCTGTTCCAGGGATTCCCCCATCCTCAGGTTCAAGAAATTTTTCCTTCTGTCCAGCTTCAAACCATGACCCCTTGTCCTACCATTCCCTGCTTTCTCCAGACTTCTGACAGCCCCCTTCAGGGATCGGAAGGTCACTAGAAGGTCCCCATGGAGTATTCACCTCCTCACGCTGAACAACCCCAACTCTCAAAGGACCTCAGATTCTCTAAAAAGGTCTCTAATAAAACGTTATTTGTGTGCTTAGAGTGGAGCTCACACACTGAACTGATTACAAGTTATCATTTAGAAATATCAGGGTTCTCAAAGCCAGTGAGCACTGGTGGACAGAGAAACCCTGAGCCTTCTAAGCAATTGGGGAATCTGATAACACACACAGGACACCAATATTAAGCGTCCTGACAGTCTCAGTCTTGTAGGACACTCATGCCTGTCCTACCAGACTATGGATTTAGCAGAGAGAGAGTAAACACAATGCAGACACCAGCATAACCCAGGCAGCTGTCTGACAACAGCTAATTTAGCAACCTGTTTACCGCTGGAAAGAAAACCTACCCCACCAGATGCCAGCTTGGCAAAGGCTTAATGAAATCCTCTAAGGTCAGAGAGAGTTCTGTAGGGAGGTAATAAATACTCACTAGTCCACCCCCACATGCACGTGCCACAAGATACTTACTCGCAGCACACAGCACTAGCCTCCAGTTTGACTTATGACCCAAAATGCTTCTGCCCAACAAGCAGGTTGTGTTAGATCTCAGATTGAAACTCTGGACTCTTGATTCTTTTCATTGCCATCATGGTGGTTCATGCTTGAATTTATTATTCACTGTAACCCACAATCTAAAGGGGAAGGGGCAATGGAAAGGGATTGCTGTGCAGCCAGAAAATCTCTGCCTTAGTCAGCACTAAATACACCATCAGAGGATTCCACTACAAGCTGTGCACAAGTTTCTCCTGAGGTTATCGTGAATCACTCAAACTCCAACCCCATTTTGAACACACAGATGACAAAGTCACTCCACCAATATCCCACTGATGTTGGGATTTGCAGGAGAAAAGCTAAAAACCATAGAGTAACATTTGAATTCAGCACTAGTGAGGGCTATGGCTCCATAACAGGTCATCTAAAACCCACCTACAGCTTTGAAGAGAGGAAACAGAGCAAAGAGAGGGAAGACTAGCCTGTAGGTCTCACACTGAGACACGTTTTCATTTGAATTTTACAAGTGGTTCTATCAACAGCAGTCTGGATCCTACACGTGAAATCAAACAATCATCACAGGATCACAGAACTATTGAGGCTGAAAAAGCTTTCTGAGCTCATCCAGTCCAGCACCTAGCATCACCACACTGGCCAGACCAGGGCACTAAGAGCCACAGCCAGTCTGTCCTTCAGCACCTCCAGGGATGGGGACTCCACCACTGCCCTGGGCAGACCGTTCCAGGGTCCGATCACCCTTTCTGTGAGGAAGGGCTTCCTAACATCCAACCTAACCCTCCCCGGCAGCTTCAGGTCCTGTACTCTCGTCCTTGCACTGGCTGCCTGGGAGAAGAGCCTGACCCCCATCTGACTACAACCTCCCTTCAGGGAGATGTAGAGAGGAAGGAGGTCTCCTTTCCTCCAGGCTAAACACCCCCAGCTCCCACAGCCTCTCCTCACCAGACTTTCCCTCCAGTCCCTTCCCCAGCCTCATTATGACGTAACAAAGCCCACATTTCTTCATTCCATAGTGACTTTTCAATGTTGATGGTCTTGGCTCGTTTTTTGCTAGGAAACCTGAGCTACAAATACTACATCTGACTTCTAAAATGCCAGTTATCCCTATTTCTCCAACAATTTTGCCTTCAAAACCAAACGTCCACTTTCTGTCTCCTCATCGGAAGCAACAGGATAAAATGTTAATGGAATCATCAGCATCTAAACCGGAATTAACCTGGATTACATGAAAACATAAGAGAACTGCATCCGCATTCCTTACCCCCACAACAGCTTTAGGAGCTTTAGGTTATTTTAAGAGGGAAAGGGCAGACAGCAACATCTGATACGACCCAGAACAATCGTGACTTCACACTTACATGGAACTCAGTTGTGTTGAGAATGTGACGACCATCCGGACTCCAGCATGAAGCCACTAGTCCCACTGAGCCCTCATCTATCTTGCAGTGCCAGTCTGGCTGCTCCAAGGACCAGACCTAGGGCAGAGAGGAAGCCAAACAGTGCAGCAGACAAAGAGCTCATCAGAACTTCTGCTAACCAAGGCAGGCTACAGCTGAGAAAAGGCTCCAGCATCACACACCACAGAGCTCAGAAAGCCACGAAAGCCCATAGCCATGAAGGACTGGCGTTGGATCCCACTACAAAAGTAAGCCCCACATCAATGTGTGTTACTACAAAGCTGTAAAGTGAAGTGGGTTCTTTGCATGTATTTATTTCCTACTGAACTGGGAAACTTTAGGACAGTCTCCAGCTTTGATTTGCTTGGTAAATATTTTTCTCCGAAGTTTGTCAGGTTTTTTCAAATCAAAATGTTTGTCATGGTTTTAAAAATAACTGCATGGTTATCTGTGTGTTATCAGTAACCACAGCAGCTACCTTAGGAACAGCATCAATACAGTGCTTTTGTTTAGCTGTCAATCCCATCACAGATAAATCCCCACAAAGAAACTTCTCACTTCATCCTCTCACCTGAACTATCCCTCGCTTGTACATGGCGCAGAGGATGAAGAGTGAGTCAGATGACCACTCGATGTACTGGATCTGGTCCAGGCATGTGTAGAGCTGCAGGATCTGCAGGGTGTTGGCATCCCGAACCAGCAGACGGTACTGCATGCATGACGCCTGGACAGAGACAGAACCAGTGCTGAGTTGGGGCACCGACACTGGGCTCGACCCGTGGTGGTTCCCATGGGGTCACAAGGCAGTTAACAACTAGAATCCTCACTCATCCTATTGCTGTAGGTTAACCAACTCTACTCTTATAAAATTATTATTTTCCTCATTCTATGACTTTGGGTGTTAAGACTCACTGACCCCAAAAGGTTCCATCCAAGGAGGTACATGGTTTAAGGGTGCCCTAGCAGTGCTGAGTCAGTGGTTGGACTTGATGGGCTTAAAGGTCTCTTCCAACCAAATGGATTCTGAATGGTGGGGTTGGAAGAAACCTCTGGAGATCACCCAGTTCAAACCCCGCTAGAGCAGGATTCCCTAGAGCAGACACCACAGAAGCACATCCAGGTGGGCTGCGGTTCTTAACAGGAGCCTCCCCAACCTCTCTGGGCAGCCCGTGCCAGGGCTCTGGGACCCTCAGACAACAACAACTGTTATTTTACTTAATCAACCTCTACCGTAAAGAAAAATTAACGAAACAAACCGATGAGGAGGCTCTCGGAGCCGCCCCACAGGCACAGCTCAGCCTCTGCAGAAACATCCAGGGCTGGTCATGGCCGCGGAGAGGGGTGGGGTACTGGCTCTGGCGGGTCCCAGCTCTGGGGGGAACTCCCACGGCCCAGTACTCACCAGGCACTTGCCGTCGGGGGAGAACCTGCCCAGCAGCGCCGAAAGCCGGAAGGGCTCCGAGAAGTCCATGACTGGGAGTTGGGAGGGAGCAGGGGAATGAGGGTGAGCGCAAACCCCCTTCCTTCGAACCCGCCCGCCGCCGCCTCAGGGCCTCGCGGGCGGAAGAGGCGGGATGAGACGAGGCAGCGGCCAATGGAATTGCGGGGGTACGGGAGGGCGGTGCCGCGGTGCATGCTGGGAGTCGTAGTGCGGCGGCAGCGGCGGGAAGGGCGCGGGAAGCGCCGCCGAGTTGCTCTTGTCATGAAAATGAGGCGCTTAATGAGTCGCGGTGGGGACCGGGGGTGTTGACCCCCTAAACTGGCCATGTGTCCGCCCCTGAGCTCTGAGCTCCCCAGTTTGGCGCCGTTCCGCGCCTTTTAAGCGTCCGGCTAATTAGTGCTGCTGGCTAATTAGTGTCCCGGCTAATTGCCACCTCCTGGCTAATGAGAGACAGCAGGCAGCGGGTCCTGGGTGGGTGGGTTGTCCAGTTCAGGCAGAGGGACAGCAGAGTGCAGTGGTAAAGTACCACTGAAGAGGCTGTTCATTAGGGTTGGGATTGGGATTAATTAATAGGTGGATAAAAT
>JAOXOE010000851.1:898165-927937 GCA_028565055.1 Phoeniculus purpureus | reverse complement strand
GTGGATAAAATCAGTGATCAACTGATAGTTAATTAGTAAATTAAATTAATTAATACAATGTAACATAAAATAAATAGTACTTATCAATACAAACTATATTATTAATAAATTAATATATTACTATCCATTAATACATAAACATGTTAACAGTGGTTAATATACTAATAAATAACGTCCTAAAATTGATAATAAAGTTTGTATATATTTTTAATATACTAGTATATTTATATATAGTATGCTTTATATAAACTTTATACAAAATTATATTAAAATAATTGTAGCAAGCAAATATTAATTTATTATAAATAATGTTATTTTATTAGTTTAGTTAACACACCAACAATTAGTTTATTAACCCATTAAGAAATATTTATTTACATAAATACTTCTATAAATTTAACATTGTATCTAATTTAATAATATATAATCTAATATAAATGCATGGAATATATACATAATATCTATTATTTGAATATTATTGGTATGTAATTTTATGTATTAATGTTATATTAATAGCATGTTTTAGATTACATTAAATATTTTATCTATTATATAATTAATTAAATGCGTTTGTTAGGTTCAGTTATTTTTTCTATCATTTGTTAATGATGATTGGTTTATTAAATAAATAAATGACGTTTGGAGGGCACTGAGAGCCAACAGTTTGGGGGGTACAAGGCTGGATCTCCCCTCCCTGGCCCCACATTCCCCCTTGGGAACAGTCCCAACCCCAGCACAGAGGACCCAAAGTGGGCTTGAGGATGGTAATGGGGACAAGGGTGGTCCCAAGAACACTCTGGAGCTCCAGACACCCCACACAGGCACCGAGGACACCACCATGTCCCTTCCCTAGGGATCTATCACCCAGCAGTGTCGAGGACATGGTCTCCCCACTTGGGTCCCTGGGTGGGCAGTGAGACCCTTGGGCCAGTGTCACTAGGGAACAGAGTCACCCCATGGGAAATATAAACCTTGAGATCACAGCAAGCACCCACATCCTGTGTTCTTTAGGGCAGTGAGCCCCCCACCCCAAAAAAAAAAAACAGTTCTGATGGATTTAGGGGCTGATAAATGCATCTGGGGAACAGTTGGACTTGGTGATCTTAAAAGGTCTCTTCCACCCACATAGTGTCTGGGATTCTGTTTGGGGTCCCTGCCCCTGGCAAAGGGACAGACGGTGACAGCTGCTCGACAGCCACCATCTGCCCCGTGATGGAGTGAGGTGGCAGTGCTGCAGGCAGAGGGCGGCTCTTGCTCTCTGGATGGAGTCGGGGGAGACTTGGATGGTGGTTTAATAGCAGCAGACACTCCACTCAAAGACCCCAAAGGACTGGAAGGGAGCTGAAGGGACAGAGACCGTCAATAGCTTGAAGGATGGGTGCAGGTCAGTGAGTCCCCACAGCTGAGTCCCATTGAGTTTCATATTTAATAAACTGAACCACAGAATTATTTGGGGTGAAATCCACGTGCGTCTTGCAGAGTCCTTTCTCCTACAGGGAGAGCAGTGCAGTGACCCTCTCCAGTCCCCTATAGCCAGGTTATCCCAGTCCTCCATCGCTCCAGGAGACACAAGCCAGTCGCTGTGACCAATGGGACCACAAATGCCCAGCCTGATGAGGGAAAGACCCTCCTTTGGGGTGACAGAGGCTCTTTTCCCCTCTCCACCACAATTACCCTTGACTGCCACCGCTGGAGCCCTACCAGAGCCAGCTGGCCCCAGGGGTCCCTTCAGATGCCGGTGACCAGCTTAATTCCCCAGCACGCTTGGCTGAGTATTCCCCACCCCCTTGCAACTGCCTCCTGTTCCAGGAAGGAGCGCGCGAGCTTTTGCCTCACTTTTCACCCCGAGCTCTTTGGAGAGCTCCAATGGCATTGCCTAGGCGACCGGGACGCTACCTCATTGTAGGGCAGTAAATAACGTACAGAGATCCTCAATCCCAGGCCACTCCAGTCTGCAGGACAACTCCGAGGGAACTCAGAACGCTTAGCAGGTAGGAAGAGGGAAAAAACCCTATGAAAGGGGAACCCCTTGAGTTACCTGGCACGACCCTCCCTCCAGAGCTCGGTAACGCAGCTGGAAGGGGATTTGCAGCCGCTTTGCTCTGTGGGTTTAGTTGCACAAAGTTAAGAGGTCTTAGAAAGTTTGATCCTAAGTGCTTTAGGGCTGGAGTTAAAGGGTTTGAGGAGGTAGAACTGGCTTGAATGGGAAAACCAGAGGTGGGGCTGGGTTTGGGCAGGGTGATTGGGCTGAGTACACACAGGATGATGGAGCTGGATGCAGGCAGGATGATGAGGCTGGGTATGGGCAGAGTGATGAGGCTGGGCGCAGGAAGGGTGATGGAACTGGGTACAGTCAGGGTCATGATGCTTGGTACAAGCAAGGTGATAGATACAGGCAGGGTGATGGGTACAGGCAGGGTGATGGGTACAGGCAGGGTGATGCTTATGAATAGGGTGGTGGGGTTGGGTACTGGCAGGATGATGGGGCTGGGTATGGGCAGGGTGATGGGACTGGGTATGGGCAGAGTTATGGCACTGGATACAGGGAGAGTGATGGCACTGGGTGCGGGGGCAGGATGATGGCACTGGATACAGGCAGGATGATGGCGCTGGATACAGGGAGAGTGATGGCACTGGGTACAGGCAGGATGATGGCACTGGGTACAGGGAGAAAGATGGGCTGGATACAGGCAGGGTGATGGGGTTGGGTACTGGCGGGATGATGGGTTGGGTATGGGCAGGGTGGTGGGTACAGACAAGGTGCTGGGGCTGGGTACGGGGGCAGGATGCTGGCTCCTCATTTCTCAGGTGTGAATTTAATAACCTGGAAACAGTGAGGACTGACCAGGGGTAACGCTGGCACCTTGGCATTGTCAGCATTTTGTACACTTTATTTGCTGTGGGCTGGATGATCCTGATGCTTCTTGGGCAGAGAAGAAGTTCCCAGGCTTTAGCAGCCATCACAGAGCTCATGGAGCTATGAGAGCTGGAAACAGCTCCCAAAGTCTTTTGAGCGATCAAGCATCACCCTGTTACACACATGTGGGGCATTTCTGTCCTGAGGAGGCTGCAAAGAGCTGTCACAGTCCATTTGGGGCTGTTAGATCAGCAAGGCAGCGATGAGCACTTTGTTACTGGGCATCTCTCAGTGCCTAAAACCGAGCTCAGGGCTGAGCAGTGGGGAGAAGACTGAGCGTTTCCAGTCCTCCTGCCCATGTCCAGCCAGTTTTTGATGGAGGGCAGTTTCCCTGCAATGCCCTGACTAGCAACAGAGGGAAGCAGCAATCCAGCCAACAGGGCAGCACTTCCAGAGCAGCTCTGCACAGGAAACCCAGGCAAATCCCACCAGCAGCCTCAATGCCCAGCACTGACCCCACCCCTGCTTAGGGTGTTCCCATCTTTCTGCCCCCAAAACCTGCCATCAGTACAGCATCCACTGGGCACCCACCACATCAAGCAGCACCTTGAGGTAGAAGGGATGGGGCACCCCTTGCCTTCTCCTTCCCTGGGCAAAGAGATCTTTGGTTTAATCAGCAGGGTTGGGTCTCTGGAAGTAGTAAACCCACCTGGGGAGGTTTTGGCTAGAGAAGTCTTCCTGGCACAAGCCAGGGTGACCCCTCAGGTGTTCCCTTTGGTGCTGGGCAGCTGGTGGCATCATGGGACTGGCACAGCTATGGCAGAGGTGAAGCAGCCTCCAAGGGGGCTGGAGGTGGCAGGGCTGAGCCTCGGCCATGGGTAAAGTCAAGCTCTGATGTGTTTAGCCCCAGGTTGGTCACCTCTTGTCAAAGGAAATTGCATCCAAGTTGCTTCTCCAGGGGTGTGAAACTGGGTTAGGTTCTTCCTAGCTCACCTCTAAGTCAGCTTTGCTCTAGAGCCCTCCACTGTTTCCCATGGGGTGTCTTCCTTCTGATGGGCACCACCACCACAGCACAGCTGCCCTGAAAGGGAACTATGGGTGACACCTCCTTATAGAGTCATCAGCACTGCTGACCGCCTAGGAGAACCCTGTTTGTAAAGTCTTTGGTGGTTCCCTGCCACAGAATCAAGGTTGGAAAAGACCTTCTGGATCATCAAGTCCAACATGATCCCTGCTGTGAGCTGTTTCCCCAGGGTGTTCACAGCAGGGGTGGGTGAGAGCCCCGACTCTGCTTGGTACCAGGGAGCTCAGACGTGACCAGATGGGCTTGATGAACTTGTAGTTCTCTTCCAACCTTAATGATTCTAAGATCAGCTCTAAAAGAGAAAGGGAACTTCCGAAGCGCCCTTAAAACAGTCAGTAGGGTTTTTCCCCTTTCGAAAGCGAGTGCAGCCACGTGGTTGGAGCTGGTGTCACCCATGATGGCCACGCTGCTGGGGTGGTGCAGAGGGGCTTTATCCACCCAAGGGGAAGACCTGGCTCCTTCTTGAAGCTGCCGCTGCCCTGAGCCAAGGGAAGCAGCATGGAAGCAGGGTAAGGCCACCAGCAGTCTCCTACCTCAGCTCCAGGCTTTTCCTTGTCTCAAAGCTGCCAAGGAGGTCCTTTCATTTTGCTGTGTGTCAGCAGAGGAGGGATGGGAGGACACCAGGTTCTCACCGCTAGCTGTTCTACGGGGAGACCCTCAGGGAATGAGCTCTTCTCTCCTCCTTTGTGCAAAACCCTCCTGGAAGAGCATCGGTGGCTGCAGCAGAAAATAGCTGGTAGGACCAGCCATCGGGACCCACCATCGGGACCAGCCACCAGGGTTCTGCTTTTATTCCTCTCCTCACAGCCACAAAGTCCCCAGCTGACTCAGAGGTGTTTGAGGGACCCCCCAGCACCACTCATGCAGAAAGGAGCTGCCCTCAAATACAGCAGCTTGAGCTTGCAGGCAGGAAGATTTTGGGCTTTCACTATTAGATGTCGGTACCGAGTAGCGATGACATGGGGACACCAGTGTGGGTGAAAGGAGAAGGCAGGTGGTGGTGCCTGGAGGGGGAACATCAACATCAGCCAGGGCAGGGGAATGGTCCTGCTGTGTCCAGGCAGCAGGTGAGCAAGGAGGAAGAGGAGGATGGCATGGCAGAGTGAGGAAGGCAACGTGGGGTTCAAGATGGCTCCATGAAACCTCCTGCTGCTCCGGTCGGAGGGGTGCTGGGCTCACGGGGTGGGCTGGGGTGGGCTGAATCGTGTGATAAACATCTTCTGTGGGAGCCTGGCACTGCCAGAAGTGGGCTGAGATTCCCCACGTCTTGCTGCTCTGGCCCAAAGCTCCCATGTGTCTATGAGAGCAGTGTCATCCCCAGCCCCACGTGCTCCGGGAAAGCCTGGTGGGGTAGTTTTGTTGTCTGTAGCCCTGAGCTGTAGGGAAGGAGCTTCCACCTCTTGTTCAGCTGTGGGCAACTCCTCTGACCCACAGCTGGCCAAGCTGCTGAGCAAGGTGGCACCTGGCAGGGCTAACCATGTTTTCCTCTCTGTCCCCAGAGTGATCTACCCTCTGTCAGACTCCCCTTCGGCAAAGATGTCCCAGGCATCTCCAGCAGACGAAGGCACCACGTTTGAGCATCTCTGGAGCACTCTGTAAGTGCTGGTTGGTCCCTCGCCCTGGGTTGTGTTGTGGGATGGCAGAGGTGGCCCTTTGCTCTGTAATCTGTTGCCTGAAGGGAGGGAAGTCTCTTCTTTGCACAAATTCCCTTTCCACACCGAGGTTTTGGCTCCCAGGCTCTGATCTCTGTGCTCAGACCATCTCCTTGGCCAAAGCCTTGATGACCCAAAACGAT
This sequence comes from Phoeniculus purpureus, assembly GCA_028565055.1. Taxonomy (NCBI): domain Eukaryota; kingdom Metazoa; phylum Chordata; class Aves; order Bucerotiformes; family Phoeniculidae; genus Phoeniculus; species Phoeniculus purpureus. The sequence continues at coordinate 922,201 of JAOXOE010000851.1, read as the reverse complement.
TCAAAGGCCTTGGAGTGTGTGGAAGGTGAAAGCAGAGCCCCACAGTCCTGGTTTGCAGGCGTTGGATGCTGTTTCCAAAATGAATTGTGAATCCATCAACACTTTTGATGGTGCTGGGTGAATAAAGAGGCAGAGCTCCCACTGCACAACCACCCTGGTGCTGTGCTGAGGTTCACTCAAGGAAGAGAAGGTGTTTGGGGAGCAGAAATGCCTCAGCTAGGAACAGGCAACACAAGTGGAGAGTAGCCAGGCCATGTCCTCCGTGGTTTGGTGGCTGTCTAATTAAAATGGGTGTCTTCTAAAACCCAACATCTTTCAGTCACACCAAGACTTGTCCAAGACTTCTGGTCTTTGAGCCTCACACGCTGCTCAAGTGAGGGAGAAGGACCATGCTGCATCGCATTCTCCTTCTTCTTTGGTGCCCTCTCACCAAAAGACACCCCAAGGTGACACAGGCACCAGAGCAGCCAAGTGGATGAAAAACTTCTACTCCCTCTCTGCCACAAGGAAATAGAAGAAAAGGATGGAGAGAGAAGTTGGGAAGGGGATGGGATTCTGGGGGCTCTCACGTTGCTGGGTGGTGCCCCTGAGATAGGTTTAGGGTTCTGCCTTTGACCCCAACTCAGTACACGTGGGGCTGGGATGTTGACTGAGACATCACCTTTCCCCCAGGGAGCCGGACAGCACCTACTTCGATCTCCCTCCATCCAACCACACAGGCGGCAGCGACGTGTCCGACCGCACGGAGGTTTCCATGGACGTCTTCCAGATGAGGAGCATGAACGACTCAGTCATGGTGAGTGTGCTCAGACCGCCCAAGCACCAGCTTGAGTTCTCCATGGTGGGCTGGGGGTCACGGCTTCACAAACCACTGCAGGGATGTTGGTGCAGGGTCTCAGAAACCATCACCTGCCCAGTGTTCTGTAGAATAGCAGCTACCTACTGACAGATAATTTTGCTGGATGCTGCAGCAGGAGCTCAGGTTCCTCCTCAGAACAGTTCAATTGCTCTGGCATAAACACAGAATCACAGAATGTGTTGGGTTGGAAGGGACCTCCAAAGGGCATCCAGTCCAACCCTGCTACAACAAGCAGGGCCATCATTCACCAGACCAAGTTGCCCAGAGCCCCAGCCAGCCTGACTTTCAATGGCTCCAGGGATGGGGCCTCCATCACCTCTCTGGGCAGCCTGTTCCAGGGATCCCCCACCCTCAGATTCAACAACTTTTTCCTCCTGTCCAGCCTCTATCTGCCCTTTTCTAGCTTCAAATCACAACCTCTCGTCCTATCGTTCCCTGTCCTTGGGAGCAGTCTTCTCCAGCCTCCTGAGAGCCCCTTTTAGAGGTTGGAAAATCACTAGAAGATCCCCCTGGAGCCTTCTCCACTTCAGGATGAACAACCCCAACTCTGTCAACCTGTCCCCAGAGCAGAGGGGCTCCAGCCCTGTGAGTATCCTCATAGACTCACTCCAGCAGCACCACATCCCTCTTGTATCGGGGTCCATGCTGTTGCTCTTCCCTCCAAATATCTACATCTAAGGCAAAAGATGTGGGCTTGCAGGACACCCAAGTCTTGTGCATCTTCCATTCTCCAAGCATCTTAGCACCATCTCTGCAGCTGCTCCAGCCACTGGCAGCCTCTCCCTCCAGAAGGTGCCTGTTTCCCTCCCAGCCAGCTCTCCTTCCCTCTCCCTGCCCCTTTTCCCTCTTTTTTCTCTCACTTTCCCTCCCTTCCTCAAACCTTTGTCTGCCGCAGGCGGGAGCCCACTGTGGGGATCAGGCGGGGCCATGCTGCTAATTGGGAAGCTGCCCCCTGCCAGTCTCGTTTCTCACTGTAACCGAAGCTGACCCCAGATGGGAGCTGCGAGGGCAGAGCCAGCCGCTCGGGATCATGAGTGAGTCCAGAGGCCACGGAAATGCACAGAGGGCTGGAGGCTCTCAGCAATGGGCACAGGCTGACAGAGTTGGGGTTGTTCAGCCTGAGGAAGGCTGTTCCCAAGATCAGCGAATGACAGGACGAGGGGTCATGGTTTGAAGCTGCAAAAGGGCAGATTGAGTCTGGACAGGAGGAAAAAGTTGCTGAATCTGAGGATGGGGGATCCCTGGAACAGGCTGCCCGGAGAGCGGGTGGAGGCGCCATCCCTGGTGCCATTGAAGGTCAGGCTGGCTGGGGCTCTGGGCAACCTGGTCTGGGGTGTGCTGGCCCTGCTTGTTGTAGGGGTGTTGGTCTGGATGCCCTTTAGAGGTCCCTTCCCCCCTATGATTCTATGATCCTATACATGTGATGCCACTGGCCTGAAAGACGGGGAAGAGATGGGAACTGTGGTGGAGGGAGCACTCAGCCTGTGTGATGACGTCTCAGCTGCTCACAGTGTGTGGAAAGCAGCAGGTTCTATGAGGATCAGTGATATCCAGCACCAGGGATGATTCTCAGTAGTCACACAAGTACTCAGGGATTTGCCCTCAACCAGGCGTGTTGCTCCTTCTCACGTTGCCTGGGCACTACTTTGCTCTTCAAAACCTTCTTCAAGGTCCTGTGGGAGGAGCTGCTGTAATTAAACTACCAAAACATTCCACACCACAGGGTCTAGCTGAAGGGAACACTGTTCCCTCATCTGCTTTGGGCTGGAAGGAAATCCGCCTGCTCGCTCCAGATCCCCATCCATCCATCCATCCATCCAGCCAGCCACCAACCCATCCATCCATTCATCCATCCACCCATCCATCCATCCATCCATCCATCCATCCATCCATGTATCCATCCATCCATCCATCCATTCACCTATCCATCCATCCATCCATCCATCCATCCATCCATCCATTCACCTACCCATGCATCCATCCATCCATCCATCCATCCATCCATCCATCCATCCATTCACCCATCCATCCATCCACCCACCCATGCATCCATCCATCTCTATCCACCTAGATCCCTCTATCCACACCCATCCGTACCTACCCACTCAGATATCCAGCCACACCTGTCCACCTAGATGTCTGTTTGCCCACACCTGTCCGTATCTATCCCTCTAGGCAGGGATATCTCTGTTATCTCCAAGACATGGAGCTCAGCTCCGACACCTCAGAGTCTCTGCATCACCTGGTTGATGCAAGTGCAGCCACCACCTCACTCTGCCGGCAAAGACTACTGGCCGAATGGGTTTGCAGCCCAGCGTGGCTGCAAGGAGCTTCCCGGGGTGGGTTCTAGCTGGGTTTGATGATGAAGCCGGACCCCCGCGCTCCCTGCAGTGGGAATGGTTGGTATCGCCCAGTCCATCACTGGGCAAGCTGGGGCCTGCCCCGCATTTTAATGAATAGTCATGAGGGACAGAAGGGGTGGGCCCCGTTTTGTTGTTGGATGCAGCTCGTTGACAGAACTAAGGGAGATGAAAAAAGCAAAAAAGCCAACACACGGCAGCATTGGGTGGCCAGAGCAGCATCCCTGGCGCTTACCCGCCCCAGCCTGGCTCCCGCCCTCCCTCCTTCCTCCTGCCTTCCCATCCCACCCATCCTCACCACTGCCCCGACCCCATGACTCTTGTGGTGGGACAGGTCCCAGCGCTCTGTGAATCCCGAGACGACTAAAATGCTGTACATCAGCGACCCGATGCAACATTACACCACGGTAGGTGCCACTTGTTCTTAGCGGGGTTTGTGTCGCTGCTTCCACCTGGGATCATCCTCCTGGTGAGGCAGGAACCGGGGACAGGCTCTGGCTGAGCCTTCACACCCAGCGCTGCTCGGGACTGGCCATGCTGCAGCTTTGCCCCATGCCATGGCTGCTCAGGGGACCTGTGGCTGAAGCTCCAGCTCTGTCCCAGAGCCGGACCCAGCGTCAGGGGGAGATGCTGCAGCCTCAGGGGCTCAGTCCTTTTTCACCTCTTGCTTTGCCTCATCCAGAGCTCGCGGAACCCAGAGGTGTGAATCAAAGGGGTGCGGGTTGCCTCACCCATAAGGGTGCAGCTGGGAGGGTGGCAGCGCTAGAGCACCCATCCCAGCACAGCGCCCATTACCACCAGCACCAGCCTGTGGTGCACTGGGGAGCTCCTCAGCTGAGCTCCCATGTCCCATGCAGCTTTTCCATCCCGGATTTAAGGTCTCTGGGAGGACAGATGACAGGGAACCTGCGCTGCAGGTGATGCCCTTTCAGCCCTGTCCCCAAGTGCTGCCGTTTCTTCTTCAGCCTGACAAGGCTGCTTGTGTCTGCTCCCCAGCAGCTAGAAAAGCTAAACGCAGAGAGATGCAATCAGAGGCAGAACATTGTGATGCTGCACATCCCAACCATAAATTATCTCCTTCTTTTCGTTTCATTTTATGGCTATTTTACAAAGCACAGAGGTGCAGGGTTTGGTTTTGCTGTGTTTATTGAGTTATGAGGTTTGTGTTTATCTCTGCATAGGGGATAAACTCGTGTGTGTGTTTACCGATGCCCCAGCTGTGTGGGGCTTGGTCACACAACCCCCCCATCCCTTCTGATCATCCTTTAAGGGAATGTTTCCAACAGTTAGTCAGCTTTTCAACAAGCCCTACGCTTTGCCCCCTGCACTTCCCTTCGAGTGTCTCTGCCTGTGGTTTTGCAAAGCCCCACAGCTCGAGGAGACTGAGGAGAGACTTGATCACATTCTACAGCTACTTGAAGAGACACTGCAGAGAGGTGGGGGCTGGTCTCTTCTCACAGGTCATTAAAGACCATTTAGCTGTGGTGCTGAGAGATCTGGTCTAGTGGGGACCTCAGCAGAGCTGAGTTATTGGTTGGACTGGATGATCTCAGTGGTCTTTTCCAACCTCAATGATTCTGTGACTCTGTGGGGCAGGAGATCCCAGCTCAGGGCAGCCAGCCCAGCTCACTGAGGTGATGCTTTGGGTCTCACCTGTGGAGCTTCCTGAGATTTTCCCAAGAGATGTTTTTCCTGAGGTCAGGATGCTCCTCACAGCGGGTTGGTTCCTGCCCACTCAGCTTCACCGCCCCAGGGTCCAGCTGCTCCCAGTCCGGGCGCTGAGCAGACTCTGAACTCTCGCAGGGATGCCTTTGACAAGGGGTTTTCTGAGGTTCCAGGGGTTTTGTGATGTTCCAGGGGCTGCCTCATCCCTAGCCCATCCTGCAGCTCCTGGGCTCCCAGATATCAGGACAGTCCCATTCCGCTTTTCCTGAGAACAGGCTGCTCTGCATCCACCCTGTCTGCTCCGAGCGCTCACCCCATTCATTCCTAAGAAGGACCCATGGCCTCTTCTCTTGTCCCAGGAGACCAAACCAGCTCCTTGGGGTTTCTCCTGGGGTAGGTGAGCTGTGGATCAGGCAGCAATCCCCTTCCTCGTGCTGCTCTTCTCCTGCTTGATGCCTTTGCCAGGGTGACCTGCGCCTCTCTGGAGTGGCTGATTCCGCTGTCCCCAGGAGGCTTTTTGACCCCCATTTAACCCCTTTTGCCAAAGTTTCTCTTAACTTCTCCTCTGGGATTATGGAAAAGCTGGATGGGGGTGGTTTGCCTTTGCCCAGGCTATTTATAGAGTGCCGAGAAGGAATCAAGGGGTTTACACACATATTTTAGGGCAGAGAAATGGCTGTAGGTGTCCAAACAAGCCAGATCTTGCCCAGCATTCCTCCAGTTAGTCAGAGGCTCCAACGACCTTGCGAGAGATGCAGAGACAGCAGGAGAACTTCCCTGGAGAAAGGCGCTTGCCTTCCAACCACCCTGCGCCGGAGACATTTGGGTGAGGTTGGGATCCCAAGTCAAAACACGTCTCCTGATTCCTGAGCCGTGAGCCCTGCCGCCACCACTGCTGACAGCTCCTGGGTTCCCAGAGCTGCCCGAGCTGGTGCTGGGACATCCCCTGTGGGGATGGAGATGGGGTAAATGGGCAGAGCAGACAGGTGGTCCCGTTCCCATGTGGGTGACAGGTAGCCACGGGGACTGCTGATTCCCTTAGGGGGAGAAAATCCATCCCAATTGCCTAGAGACACAGATCAGTTCGGGGATAGAGTTTTTTCTACCACAAGAATAAAATGGGGGGGGTTGGGGGTTGGGGGGGTCTGATTTTGAGAGGGAAGATGAAGGCTGCTGTAACCTATGGCTTTTGGGAACGTTGTGCCTGCAGATAGAGGAGCTGCTGGCTCTCACTGCGGATACCTGACATCCATAGTTCAGGAGAGGAATAAGAGCAAAACCTCAGTGAGAAGTCAGGATTTGGTTTGGAATAAGCACTGGGGCACGTGTGTGTGGGGTTGGGGTTGCTCTGTGACCCTACTCCCAGCTCCTTGCTCTGCAGGTTTGAGGTTTCCCCCAAATTAGCCCAACGTCAGCGAAAGCCGCTGCGGAGAGCAAACACCCTCCTGGGAAACGAATCCCACAAACCACCATTCAGAGCTGCCTCTCCTCACAGAAACACTCCCAGCAGCGTGGGGTACCTGCGTGTCCCCACACCAGTGGCAAGGGCAGGGGGATGCCCGGAGAAATGGCTGGATGCTCGGTGAGGCGATGCCTTCGTCATTGGGATGGCGGTGACTCCGCACCGGGGCAGCGGCCCCAGACCTTCACGGTCTGGTCATCAGCATCTTCCACACCCGAGCAAACCCCGGGACATCCCTGTGTCCAGTCCCCCGCTGGGAATCCAGGGATCTCAGCACCCCGCCGCCTCTGGTGAGGATGGAAGGGGGTGATGGAAGGGGATTGAGTTTATCCATTGCGCAAACAGTGACCTGCCCCAAACCCCGAGCGACCCAGACCTGCTCCGCCGGCTGGTGCTCCCGCACACTGGCCCTTTAAGGAGGCTGTAACAGGATCCCTGGAGCCCTGCAGAAGTGTGGCTGAGGTTTCCATGTCTCTAAACTGGCTGGTGTTTTCTTTTTTCCCTCCTCCCCTTTTCCCTTCCTCCAGTCCCAGTTCAATTTGCTCAACAACAGCATGGATCAGAGCATCGGCAGCAGAGCAGCCTCCACCAGCCCCTACAGCTCCGAGCACACCTCCAATGTCCCAACGCATTCGCCCTACTCGCAGCCCAGCTCTACCTTCGACGCCATGTCCCCCGCTCCCGTCATCCCCTCCAACACCGACTACCCCGGCCCCCACCACTTCGAGGTGACCTTCCAGCAATCCAGCACTGCCAAGTCGGCCACCTGGACAGTAAGTTGGGCATCGATCTGCCTGTGAAGGAGGGTGGAGAGAGGTGGGGGTCGGTCTCTTCTCCCAAGTCACCAGCGATAGGACAAGAGGAAATGGCCTCAAGTGGTGTCAGGGGAGGGTTAAGTTGGACATCAAGAGAAATCTCGTCCCTGCCAGGGTGGTCAGGGGTTGGAACAGGCTGCCCAGGGAGGGGGGAGTCGCTGGCCCTGGAGGGGTTCAACAAACAAGTACCTGTGGCCCTGGGGGACAGGGTTCAGTGGGCAGGATGGAGTTGGGGTGATGGTTGCACTGGATGGTCTTGGAGGTCTCTTCCTACCCCAATGGTTCTGTGACTCTGCCTTCTTGCCTTCACTTGATGCTGCTCATGGGTTGGGTTCTCTGGGCTCGTGGTGCTTGGCCATGGGATGTCGCGGGTCTGTGCACTGCAGGGTTGTGACCATCACTCACCCAACGGGGACGTCTCCCTGGAAAGCCGATGGTGCAGGATGCGTCCGTGCGTTGCTCTTGAGGAGGTTTCTCCAAGCACAAAGCGGTTTAAACGTAACTTGTCTTGCAGCAGCTCCTTAAACTGTGGGTGAATATCCCCCAAAACCACAGAGCAGGAGAAATGTCCTGGGGAAGTCCCTGCTTAGTTCTCACGGGGCTTCCCTTCACGTCTGCCAGCGACCGCTGTCAGAGGAGATGAGGCAGTGGGTGAGACAGAGCTCTGCTCGCTTCCACCGGGGCTGTAAATTCCTGCTGGTCACTGGCAATCCTTTCTCATCCCTTATCAAGGGAGTAACTTAACCCCAAAAGTGATGGTGAAAGAGCAGGGCGGGTGTTTAACCGCGGCGGCATCATGAGCAGAGACAGACGTTTGGTCCAGCGCTGCCCTGGCCAAGGGCTTGAGGAGTCCTGAGTGCATCAGGTGCCGAGGAACCAGGCAGAGAGTTTGAGGGCTGATTAGCTTTTTGGGGTTAAATGTCCTAAAGTCATCTCCTGGCTTAGTGTGGACCCTGTTTGTAAGATGAAGGGCGCTTGCTGCTGGGTTCTGCAGCAGCTGCTTCTCTGAGCTGCTGGCACACAGGGACCAGGCAGAGGTTCTCCTATGGGAAATATTAGCAGAGGAGAGTTGTATCTGTGGGATGAACAAGGGTGGCAGTGGGGTTTCCAGTGGGGCTGTGGTTTTACCTGGTTATGGAGTGGGCAGAGCAGACCCCAAGTGATCTGTCAGCCTGGCGTGTGATAACAACATGTTCTTGAAGCTGACTGCTCAACTGCCAAGAGAGTCCTTCCCACCATGGACAGAGAGAGTCGGGGATGCTCGGCGCTCTCAGACCCTGAGAGCTGTGGTAATGGGGCAGCTCCCAGCGTGTTGTGGTGAGAGTGGGCAGGAGGAGTGGGATGGGCTGTAGCTGCTGCCGCAGTGCTGGGTCTGCGTCTCCTCTGAAAATTAATAGGTCAGCAAACCAGCAGCAAACTGGTGTTTGAATGACTGGGGCAGGAGGGCAGCTTCCCCGTGTCCAGTTACCCCAGTGTCATGAGTCAGCCCCACCACTAAATAGAACCTTCCCACGTAGAAGGAGTGAAGTCTTCACCCTTTTCCACTGTCTGTCCTAGCGGGGTGCAGCTGGAGGGTCCATTTTGTTAGACCCTGAATAACCTGAGGGTCCCCTGAGAGCCCTTAGGGTGGGTCATGGCTTCAGCCACTGCTAGCCCCACTGCAGGAGGATTCCCACCCACAGAGCTGTACAGGACCTGGAAATGGAAACAGAACCCTCACTGCTGCGGGGTACCTCGTCCCAGTGTGGAGGGAGAAGGGCAGCTTGAGGAGAGCATCTCCTAAAGGAACACTCTGGGCTCACTTGTGGTCGCAGGAAGGAAAGTCCCTTCCCTGCTCCCAGGCTGCAGCTGCAGTGAGATAACTGAAAAAGCCACCGAGGACTTTTTGGCCCCATGAGAGCGGGAGGAGCAGCAAGAGGTTCCTTGAGACAGGGAAGGAGCTTGTGACAGCCTCTTCCCTCTCGCTGGAGCCATCCCAGCTGCCTGGGATCTTTCCCCAGCTCTAACTCCGCTGAGCACAGACTATCTCAGCATCACTCCAATGATGGTCCTCAAGCCCTTGTGTTAAGGTCTTCTCAGAGCAGCTGGTGCCACATGGCTGCTGCTGAGCTCCCTGAGCAGTAGGATGTGAGAGATGCCCTGCCAGCGCCCATGGGCTGTGTAAGCACCCAGAGAGGATGCACCCACCAGCCAGGGCTGGGAGCTGGGGCTGCTGAAAAAGAGGTGAGAGGCTCCTGGGAAGTGGTTCAGAGCAGGGAAACGTCTGGCCTGGGTTTAACACTCGATGTAGGGTCCGTGGGATGTGGAGACCCCTGAAATGCAATGCTGGGGTGACTGGGCTTCCCCCTCAGACCAGGCTGGTTGTGGGACTGGTGCCGGCCAGACCAGATTTCACTGATCCTCGTGGAGAACAGTGGGTCAGCAGCATCTTGCACCTTGGAGGGTGCAGGAGAGACTTAATTAAAAATAGTCACTTCTGCAGGACCAGTGACCTGGGTACAGCCTGGCCAACCCTGCCACTGCCATAGGAACGACAGCCCAGCCCACTCCGTGCTGCACCTCAAGTGCTGGGGGCAGTTTTGGGCACTGCAGTATGGAGAGGACATTCTGGTGCTGGAGAGGGGACAGAGAAGGGCATCTGGGCTGGTGAGGAGTATTGAGAACAGGTCTGGTGGGTAGAGGCTGGGGGAGCTGGGGCTGTTCAGCTGGAGAAGAGGAGGCTGAGGGGAGACCTCACTGCTCTCTACAGCTACCTGAAGGGAGGCTGCAGTGAGGTGGGGGTTGTCCTCTTCTCCCTAGGGACTGGCAATGCGACTAGAGGAAATGGGGTCAGGTTGTGCCAGAGGAGGGTCAGATTGGATCTGAGGAGAATCTTCTTCCCAGCAAAGTGGGGAGGCCTTGGAAGAGGCTTCCCAGGGAGGAGGTGGAGGCAGCATCCCTGGGGGGAGTTCAACAACTGGGCAGCTGAGGTGTTTGAGGAGCTGGGTTAGCGGTTGGGGACTGTAGGATGGACAGTTGGACTGGATGATCTTGAAAGTCTGATCCAACCTGGATGACTGTGTGGTTCTATCTCCTCCTGGTGATGGCTGTCACAGCCCTGTAGCTGCATGTCTTGCGCTGCTCCTTCCTCCCAGTCCTGGTCTTTAGCTGCTGCTGTTCTCCAAAGTCTGTCCTGGTTAATCATGGAGAGGAATTTAGCAAAAACCCATTTATTGCAGCAATGTACAAATGAAAGGTCTGGAGGCAGTGGAGTTCTCTAGGTGGTGAGTACAGCCCCAGCAGCCTACAGGGGAGACTAAGGAAGGAGCTGGGAATTGCCAGCCCTTGGGAAGGAAAGCTCTAGGGTTGGGGACAGCGACATCTGACAGCTCAGAGTTGGTCTGGCTGGGGGTGGCTGAGCTCAGCACCTCAGTGTGCTGAAGGACACAAACAATCTGGCTTCAGCACATGGAAGGAACCAGCAGTGAAACACATGGACTGTTCCATCCGTGGCTGGGGAAGCCTCGTGGCTCTTCAGGAGGATCAGACAATCACTAAGGTTGGAAGAAACCTCCAAGATCTCCAATCACAGACACAGTGAAGAATTCTGTAACTGAATCAGCTGAACCAACCAACAGCAGGATATTGCAAGTGTTGACCAGGAATTGACTGGAGCTGCTTCACCAGGCAGGGCAGTGTGTGGGAGCAACGGGAGCCCTCAGCCTCAGAGGAAGACTCTGCACCAGCAGCTCAAATGGCCTCCTGCAATGTGGGATCAGATCATGGAGAATCAGCCAAGGAGGAGGAGCTGACAGCTGCCACACAGGCAGTGCTAAACCAAATGGGTCAACAGGGCAGGGAAGGACAGGATGAGGGGTCATGGTTTGAAGCTGAAAAAGGGCAGATTGAGACTGGACAGGAGGAAGAAGTTGTTGAATCTGAGGGTGGGGGATCCCTGGCTGCCCAGAGAGGTGGTGGAGACCCCATCCCTGGAGCCATTCAAGGTCAGGCTGGCTGGGGCTCTGGGCAACCTGGTCTGGTGAGTGCTGGCCCTGCTTGGTGACATCCCTTTGGAGGACCCTTTCTATGATGTGAGTCATCCTGTCAGACGACACGACACGGGGTTCTGGTATCACCGTCAGCATCAGCTGATGGAAGAGTGTGGCCCCACAGGCTCCTCTTTTTGAAAGGTTTTTGACTGAATCCCTCAGGGGAGAAAACAGAATCATAGAATGTGTTGGGCTGGAAGGGACCTCCAACGGTCATCTTGTCCCACCCCTCTACAACAAGCAGGGACATTTGCCCGGGGGGTGGTTGTGGAGTCTCCTGCCCTGGAGACGTTTAAAGCCCACCTGGACGTGTTCCTGTGCAACTTGATCTAGGGGATCCTGCTGTGGCAAGGAGATTGGACTGGATGATCTTTGGAGGTCCCTTCCAATCCCTAATGATTCTATGATTCTAGACCAGATCACTCAGAGTCCCATCAAGCCTGACCTTGAATCCCTGTGGTGTTACCCTTCTCCAGCACTTAGGAAAAGAGGCTCCTGAGGGGTTTGGAGCCCCTGGCCAAGGACTGTTTGGGGATGAGCTGTCTGCGCGATGAGCTGCCTCACCCTATAGGAGCCCAAGAGACCACTGAGCCCATGGCCTAGTGCCTGCACTTCAAACCCTCCTTGGGTTTGGGAGGGAGACCCAAAGCAGATGGAAGCTTTTGAACAGCTGCCTTGCAGGGTGATACCCAAGGAACATTCTGCATGAGAGGTCTCCAAGAGCAGGGTGAGGGTGGTGTGATCACAGCCTGCTTGGGAGATGGTTTCTGATAGCAGACAGCTCTTTAATCTAGACGGAGAAAGACATAATGAGACCTAGCACTTGGAAGCTGAAGCCAGGCAAATTCAGACTAGAAACAAGGTGGAAATTTCTTTTAACCGTGAGGATAATTAACCATAGGAACAATTTGCCGAGGAATGTGGTGGATTCTCCAACTCCTGAAGTATTCAAATGAAGATGCTGCATATCTCCTGAAAGATAAGCTGAGCTTCAAGCAGGCTCCGTTGGCTCAACACACAATGAGTAGGCAGGGGTCTAGGGAATCCAAGCAGAGCATCACCACCACCTCTACCCTCCAGCCCTAAAACCTTGACTTTTTAATCTTTGCAACCAGGTGGATGGAGAAGGGGTGAAGGAGACGGGCTCGTGGTTGGGGGTTGTAGGGTGGACGGTTGGACTTGATGATCTTGAAGGTCTTTTCCAACCACGATGATGCTATGAAGATCTGGGGCCGGCTGATGAACGCTGCTGCAAGCTCCGAGTCGCTGGAATCCCTCCAGCCTGCCGCTGCCTCCCTTTGCGTTTTTAATGTCCTTCTTACCATCAGAGAGCAACGGCCAGATGCTGAAAATAAGGTTTTCCCTGTGGGTTCAACCCCCCCACACACACACCCATCTCCATCAATCTGCTTCTGCGGGTCTGGGAGGAGGACGGGGAGCTGCGGCGAGGCAAGACGGGACACGCCAGCAGCAGCCTGCCTGTTGGGCGCTATCAGGACTCCCGGTTCTCCGGCGCTGCCTGTACACGCTCAAACCAAGGGCAGCTCTGGGCTGTTTTCTCACCAGCAGCCCCTCTCCACGCCGGCCAGCTGGTAACTGATAGATAATTAGGCTTGTTCTCAGGTCTGCTCTGCAGCCCAGCGCTGCTCCCTCCCTTCCAAATCGTTGCCGCGTGTGCTGGAGCCGCCAGAAGCGTTAATGGGGTCTTTGGCCTCCTGTGGTCCAGCTGCAAAAGGATGTGGGGACTTGAGCCCCCGGCATGAGGCAGCAGCCCAGGCTCCTATGGAACCCCTGGAGCTGGGGGGAGGTAGATGAACCTGTGAGCTTAGCTGGAGGGGGTGTCTCTGAGTACAGGGATTTAAAGGTCTTCTTGCTTCCTTGATTTGGAAAGGCTGGAGAGGTTCAAAGCTGAAGTGAGATGCTCTGGTCAGCCTGGACAAGAGAAGGCTGAGGGGAGACCTCACTGCTCTCTACAGCTACCTGAAGGGAGGCTGCAGTGAGGCAAGGGTTGGCCTCTTCTCCCTAAGGACTGGCAAAAGGACCAGAGGAAATGGGGTCAGGTTGTGCCAGGGGAGGGTCAGATGGGATCTCAGGAAAAACTTCTTCCCAGAAGCAGTGGGGAGGCCTTGGAAGAGGCTGCCCGGGGACGGGGTGGAAGCAGCATCCATGGAGGGGTTCAACAGCCGGGCAGCCAGGGTGTTTGAGGAGCTGGGTTAGTGGTTGGGGACTGTAGGATGGACAGTTGGACTTGATGGTCTTGAAGGTCTTTTCCAACCTGGATGATTCTATGACTCCTAGTACAGTGGGCACCATCCAGCAGTTACTCACAGCAGACTGGTCTGTGCGTATCCCAGTGCCATGCTGGACTAGTTCCAGTTGCTCCATGGGCACTGGGGAACTGAAATGGTTGGTCTGATGCTGACTGAATAAGAAGAGTGGAAATAACTGGTGGGGCAGGAGGTAGGTTCTCCCTTGCTGGTCCCTCTCTGAAGGTTTTTAGGGTAGAGGTGATTGTGAAGAGGAGGGAAAAGCCTTCAGGAGCAGCTATAGAAGAGGAGCCCCATCTTCAAACTCTCCCTGGTACCTCATTGTACTGTAAGAAGTCCCTGAGCAAAAGCAGCAGCCTAGAGAGAGAATCATAGATTGTGTGAGGTTGGAACTGACCACCAAAGGGCATCCAGTCCAACCCCCCTGCACCAAGCAGGGCCAGCATTCACCAGACCAGGTTGCCCAGAGCCCCAGCCAGCCTGACCTTGAACGGCTCCAGGGACGGGGCCTCCACCACCTCTCTGGGCAACCTGTTCCAGGGATCCCCCACCCTCATTGTGAGGATGAGCTGGGAGCCCTCTGAGCCACAAACACTCCTGTTTTTCTGTGTAGCTGGGCAGGACACTGCAGATGCCTTGGGGTACCAGCAGCAGGAAAGCAGCCACAGCTCCTGAGCCCATTGACACTAGCCCACTGTAGCCTTTCCACCAGCTCTCACAGGGTGTGGATGGGGCTCCAGGAGCTCCAGACACAATGGAATTAAGAAAAAAACAAAAAAAAAAGGCAAAGGAATTCAGTGTGAGATGTTCCAACACGATCCTGCTATCAGCTCCCCTATCTCCAACGTGTTTGGTATGAGCAGGTCAAGGGGAAGACTTACTGGCAAGGGCTGCTTCAGCAGGAAGGCAATGTTCTCCGCTGGGAATGGGCTCCCCAGGAGGATGAGGTCAGTCTGTCCAGCTCCTCTGAGCTGGGATCTGAAACACAAAGGGATGTGGGACTGAGGGATGTGCAGGAGGAACTTGGATAATGAATAGAACACGTGTCCATGCTCTGCCCTCACTGTGACCTTGGGTCACTTGGCCGTGTCCCATGGGTCATCCAGCAGCTTGGGCCACAGCAGAGAGGAGTGAGGGGGAACTCCAACACCGTGGGTTGAGCATCCAGACACAGAGATGGAGTAAGACCTACTAGAAGAGCCAAAAAGAACCCTGAGTGTGCCAGCTGGCTGGTTGAGCAGTGACTAAGAGCTGCCGTGATCCCACCTGGCAGTTGTTTCAGGGATGTGCACACCGGGCAAGGAAGGGAGAGGACTCCTTTAAGGGGGAACCAAGGGGTAGTAATTAGCAGTAGTGGCACAATAATTAAGGTAGAGGAATGTGGGCTGGAGCACAGGCAGCCTCTCTGTGCAGCTGCGGGGCATATCAGGTGGTCCAGCACTGGCGATCCAGCACTGGTGATCACCCAGCGGTCCAGTGCTGATGGACCTGCCGGTGACCAAGGTCCCCTGCAGCTGCTGATGGTCACAATAGGCAGAGGTGCTCACCAAGCACCTTGAGAACCTTCTTGTCCTGGGCACAGCAGGCATCACCACCAAGGCACAAGGAGGCAGGTTTGGGGGCATTGCAGTCATCCCTGGAGCAGCATGTTGGCTACCCATCCCCATCGTGGGCACTGCTGGTTGCTCTCCTCTTGGTCATCAGCAGTGACACCAGACATAGTCAAACCCAGCTCACAGCCAATGAATAACAGTTGCTTTGGGAGGAGTGGAATTAAATCTCAGGAGGAAATTACTCACAGTGAGGCTGTTGAGACCCTAGAACAGGTTGCCCAGGGAGGTTGTGGCTGCTCCATCCCTGGCAGTGTCCAAGGCCAGGCTGGATGGGGCTATGAGCACCCTGGTCTGGTGAGACGTGTCGCTGCCCATGGCAGGGGGCTGGCACTGGGTGATCTCCAAAGCCCCTTCCAACCCAACCCAGTCTGTGATTCTATGGATTTCCAGCTCAGGGAGAAGTTCTCCATTTATTAAAAAAAAATCAGAAAGAAAGAAAAGACAAAAACCCCCCAGAACAGAAAGAAATTAGCTCTGCAGTCGCCAAGTCTTCCAGGATCTGTCGTAACAGATTCGTCGGAGCCGGTTAACGGTATTTGCGGTTTGCAAGACGCTACATGCCTGGGGAAGATGACAGACACATTATTATCACCTCTCTGCTGCGATCTGCCCCAACCTGTCCCAGGATGCGGCTCTGCAGCTGCTTGCTGGGGAGCGCAAGGAAATTAGCAGCCGGAGGCAGCACTTTTCTTCTCCCGCTCTTGCCAGGCTGGTGGCTTTATTGGGAGCCATTGACTGCAGCCCCGGACACGTCTTGAGTGGAGCTAATGAGGAGACTGGAATGTAGAAGAGGAGGAGGCTGCTAGGGAGGAGGGTAATGGGGGGGGGGGGGTGTAGGATTTGTGGAAAAAAGTAATTGTTGAGCAAATCATTTCCTTCAAGAGAGAGAAAGGAGGACTTGGCTGCTGCCCGCCCAGAGCAGACAAGTCTAGACGCTTCAGTGTCAACAGTTGAAGATAAATCAGATTTTATCAGCTCCGAATCTGTTGGGACACATCCTTCTAGCGGTTCTGCTGCCCGGGGAGGGCTGGGGGAGATGGACAGCACCGGGAGGGCTCTCTGTACCGAAGAGCCTTTGTACCAGGCTGTTGGGATCCATGGGGAAACCCTCCTGCTTGCTGTTGTCTCCTGCACAGCAGCATGGTGGCCTCTTCCCAAGTAGGTCCTGGGTGTCTCCTCCCAGGCAGGGTGGGCAGTGGTAGATGCTGGGGCTTCTCAGCATCAGTTGAGATGCTGTGGATCAGTGTGGGACATTAGCTCGTTGGGATCTTGGGCTGTGCCAAACTTTTCCTTGGGTTCTGCAGTTCAGAGATAACCTCAGCAAAGTCCTGCTGAGGCTCCATCCCTCCGCTGAGCTCGTTTCTCACTACCCTCAGCATCAGTGCAGGCAATGGTCTCCTATGAAATTACCCCATTTCAAATGCAGCAGTGAAAGAAAACCCAGGGGAAGACACTGTGGGTACCAGGCACTTAGAGAAACAGAGGTTGATGCCAACCTACTGGTAAAAAAATCAGACTTTCCCAGTCATTCCCAGTGCTCCAGGCTTGCGCTGCAGGACAGATCACAGTACTGGGGAAGGGATGGAGGTGACATTATGCTTCCAGCCCAGCAGATGGGAGCTGACCTCAAAAGCTGCATGGCAGCCCCAGAAGAACAGATGTCCTGCACATCTGCATAAACCTGGAGTAAATTCCTCACTGCTGTTTGTACTAGACTAGCATCCACGGCCACATCGATCCATGAACCCAACAGACTGTTGTATGAGCAGAGGTGGCTTCAGTAATAACAGCTCTGGGGAGGCGCGTGGAGATGGTCCACAGGGACCAAAACCAAAGGCAGGAGCTGCCTAGGAGCAGAACAGACCCAAAATCTCCTGTAGGTGAAAGAAATCCAGGGGCTGAGGTCTGAACTTGCTGGTGCGCCAGCCCCAGGGAAGTGCTCAAGTGTCCCAAGATGCTGCTCCACACCCAGTCTCCAAACACTGAGGAACAGAAGGGATGTGCTTGAGCAGCCTGAAGTCAGTCACAGTCCAGGTGAAGGG
This sequence comes from Phoeniculus purpureus, assembly GCA_028565055.1. Taxonomy (NCBI): domain Eukaryota; kingdom Metazoa; phylum Chordata; class Aves; order Bucerotiformes; family Phoeniculidae; genus Phoeniculus; species Phoeniculus purpureus. Next base: position 905,090 of record JAOXOE010000851.1, on the reverse strand, counting down.
GCTGCCCAGGGGGGTCTCCTTGTCTGGAGACGTTTCAAACCCACCTGGATGTGTCCCTGTGTGACTGGATCTAGGGGATCCTGCTGTGGCAGGTGGATTAGACTAGATGATCTTTCAAGGTCCCTTCCAATCCCTAATGTCCTGGGTTCCACTTTGCAGTTGTCTGGTCTCGCACTCGAGAACTTTTGGGTTCTCTGCCAATGGCTGTGGTTTGCAAAGCACCAGCAGATTAGGTTGTGGAGCCGTGCCCTGAGCAGAGGTGCACATGGGGCAGGTCATCAGCCAGTATAGATAACGATGTAGGATCAGAGGCACTGACCCAGCCTGGTGCTCTGCTTGGCATCAGACCACAATGGGCATTTTGCTGCCCCTGATGGAGACCCTACGTTGCCCGGGGCTCTCTGAGGCTCAGAGTGCTGTACTGGGCACTGGTGAGGCCTCATCTCTAGCACTGGGGTCAGCTCTGGGCACCTCAGCTCAAGAAGGACATTGAGGGGCTGGTGCAGGTGCAGAGAAGGGCAACAGAGCTGGGGAAGAGTCTGGAGGACAGGTCTGATGGGAAGAGGTTGAGGGAGCTGGGGCTGGTTAGTCTGGAGAAAAGGGGGCTGAGGGGAGACCTCATTGTTCTTTGAGAGGAGGATGGAGAGGGCTGGGGGGTCGGTCTCTTCTCCCCAGTCACCAGCGATAGGACAAGAGGAAACGGCCTCAAGTGGTGCCAGGAGAGGGTTAGGTTGGAAATCAGGAGGAACCTTTTCCTTACCAGAGTGGTCAGGGGTTGGAACAGGCTGCCCACGGAGGGAGGGAGTCACCATCTCTGGAGGGGTCCAACAAATGAGTAGCTGTGGCCCTAGATGACAGGGTTTAGTGGGCAGGATGGAGTTGGGGTGATGGTTGGACTGGACGATCCTGGAGATCTCTTCCAACGTTAGTGATTCTAAAAACACATCTGGAGATGCAGAACCTCCCAAGATCCTCAAACCACATCATTTCCCCTTCGGCTACCAAACTAGGAGCACTCACCCCGCAGATGCGGCTGCAGGATGGCCACACGCTGCCTGGCCTCGTGGGACACAGCCCTGACTCCTCCTTGCCTGGAGTTATCAGCACGGAGCTCCTTAGAAGACCAGCTTGTTATTGTGGAAGGACCTTTGAAGGCAGCGGCGGAGCTGTTAGGACACGATAAGGTTATCGGGGGAGGCATGTCTGTGCCGAGCAGCCGCCTTCCCCCCTGCGGGGCAATCGCTCTGCTATGTAGCAGAGATTTATCCATGTCATAACACGGTCTAACGAGAGGGATCGTTACCCAAGAACTTGCCATCATGCACCTCTGCTCTTCCAGAGCAGCTCTATTTCCCAGGCATGTCGAGGGCTGCCCGGGAATGTCGACATGAAAGGATCCTTTGACACGAGTTGTCAGGGTTTTAGCACCTGGCAGAGAAGAGCCCCCACTCCAACTAACCCTTCTTTTGCCATGTTAGCTCCTCAAGGTCGGGGTGTTAACCCACCCCCACCCACACACCAGGTGTAGTGCGGGCAAGTGAGTGACACGGGCCGTGGCCACACAAGAGTTTGCCTCTGCCAGCCTGGTAGCGACTGGGTTCAGAGCCTGTCCCTCTGGCTGAGCCACAGTCCCTGCTGGGGACACAGGACACACCTTAGAAGCTCTCAGGGTGGAGACATCAGGTACCAGTATGAAATCAAGGGGTTCAGGGAGAAGTGAGGGGTCTAGACATCCTCTCTCTGACCAAACCCTCGTACCTGCAGTGCTGAAGAATCATCCCCACTGCGAGGTTCAGCAGTTCGTGCTGCACCTCCCAGCTGCATCCTCTGATGATCACAGCATCTCCCCGCTCCCTCTAAACCATGGCCCAGCCCCACCAGCTCCTCTCTAGAGCTCGTCCTTGCTGCCAGCTGACCATCAATCCTCACCCTGTGAGACCTATAAATAAAGGGGCTCCTCTCCCCTTTATACCCTCCTTCACTGGCCCTACAGTTCCCACCTGAGGATGGTTCCCCTCTTTAGCAGCTCCCCAGGCGTCAGGAACCCCATGGGCTGGGGAACCTCATTCAACCCTGGGTGAATCCACCTCTATGTAGAGAGCAGTGGGTTGACGAAGACCAGACCAAACCAACCTCCTCCAGCAGCAGGGCGACGAGGGCTGAGCCATGCCAGCGCCGCCAAGTCCTCCCGCGGCCAGCAGAGCAGCAGGAGCCCCGCTGGCCCCTCACACCTGCCCTTGGATGGCTGAGGATGAGCTCTAAGCTCCTCACAACCAGCCAGCACGGTGGTATTTTTCTGGCGTTGGGCGCTGTGTTGTGGGGATGAGATAAAATACTTTGAGCAGGAACATGCCCTGCCATGCAGCGGCGGGCTGGGCTCGGCCGGGGTGGGCTCCTGTAGAGCAAACACATTCCTTGGGAGATGGAGAGCAGCAGGGCACTGCTGAGGTGGAAGGGAATCGCACATCCCGCACCTGGGAGCCAGGACATGTGTTTACTGGAAGGTGAAGGGCAGGATCTGCCTCCTTTCCCCTCTTCTCAAAGCCTCCTCCCCGCTCCAGATGATCGGATCTCCCCAGTCACCAGCAATGGGACAAGAGGAAACGGCCTCAAGTGGTGCCAGGGGAGGGTTAGGTTGGACATCAGAAGAAGTCTCTTCCCTGCCAGAGTGGTCAGGGGTTGGGACAGGCTGCCCAGGAACTGGGGGCAGTCGCCGTCCCCAGAGGGGTTCAACAAACAAGTAGCTGTGGCTCGGGGGGACAGGGTTCAGTGGGCAGGATGGGGTTGGACTGGATGAGCTTGGAGGTCACTTCCAACCCTAATGATGCTATGATCAGGTTTAAGTGGGAAGCAGAAGCAAAGCAGACTGGGTCAGTCTGGTCAATTTAAATATTTCCAGGGTTAAAACCAAACGTTGAGCCAAGAGAATCAACCACTGCTGCAAAGACAGGAGGACCTTCCCTTGGTCACCATCCCCTGCAACGGTACTGCTGGTGTTGGGACCGTACACCAGCAGGACCTCTGCGATACAACTGGGCTTAACTGGTTTATGAGCCATTGTTTTAATTTGCTGCCTTATTGGGTTCAGAAAAGCCTGTGGACACAGCACTGAGGCACAGGGTGTGGTGGGTTCAGTGGTGGTAGTTGACAGCTGGATGTGGTGATCTAGGTGATCCTGCTGTGGCGGGGGGATTGGACTGGATGATCTCTCGAGGTCTCTTCCAATCCCTAATGATTCTATGATCTAAGGGGTCTCTTCCAACCTTAATGATTCCATGATGATGATGATGTCGATGTTTCCCTCGGAGAAGTGGGAAAGTAGCAGGCAAGTGGGTGAGAGGAGCTGAGGGAACTGAGACCCTGCAGGAGGGAGCAGCATCCTGAGCAGGGAAGGGATCCCCGAGCTTCCACCACAGCTGCAGAGGGGCTGAGGGTGTGCTGGGGAGCTCCAACCACCTCACCATACCCAGGGACCTTCACCTGAAGGGTTGTAGGGTGGATGTTTGGCCTCTTCTCGCTAGGGACTAGCAATAGGACAAGAGGAAATGGGGTCAGGTTGTGCCAGGGGAGGGTCAGATTGGATCTTAGGAAAAGCTTCTTCCCAGCAAGAGTGGGGAGGGCTTGGAACAGGCTGCCCAGGGAGGGGGTGGAGGCTCCATCCCTGGAAGGGTTCAACAACTGGGCAGCCAGGGTGTTTGAGGAGGGTGTTAGTGGTTGGGGGTTGTAGGGCAGACGGTTGGACTGGGTGATCTTGAAGGTCTTTTCCAACCTGGGTTATCTGACGACTCTGCATTGCAGTACTCCCCACTGCTGAAGAAACTCTACTGCCAGATTGCAAAGACATGTCCCATCCAGATCAAGGTGTCCACCCCACCGCCCCCTGGCACCATCATCCGGGCCATGCCCGTCTACAAGAAGGCAGAACACGTCACCGAGGTGGTGAAACGCTGCCCCAACCACGAACTCGGCCGTGACTTCAACGACGGTGAGTTGGTGACCTCTGCTCCCCCCAGCGTGGGACCAGCTCCCCGTGGCCAGTTGCCTCACACTGAGCTTTGCCTTGCAGGGCAGTCTGCCCCGGCCAGCCACCTCATCCGCGTGGAGGGCAACAACCTGTCCCAGTATGTGGATGACCCCGTGACGGGCAGGCAAAGCGTGATGGTGCCCTACGAGCCCCCACAGGTACCTGGCTGCTCCCAGTGAGGGTGAGAGGGCAGGACTAGCCCCTGCCTCCAGCTGGTGCTGCGGAACATCCAGCATCTGCAGCTCCCAGCCCTGGAAAGCATCCTAGAATCCCAGCATCCAAACAGAGACCCCCCTCCAGTCCTCCTGGGACCCTCTTGGGGTCCCAGCTCACCCTGCCAGAGTGCCAGCCCCATTCTTGGAGCAGGAGGGTGCCTGGTTTGCCTCCCCCTACCCTATCACACCCCATTCAGTGCCCCTTTTCCCCCCCCACGCAGGTGGGGACCGAATTCACCACCATCCTCTACAACTTCATGTGCAACAGCAGCTGCGTGGGAGGGATGAACAGGAGACCCATCCTCATCATCATCACGCTGGAGACAAGAGAGTGAGTGGCTCTTGGGCTGTTGGGGGCTCTCAGGAGGGAACCCTTCCCTGCACGAACATCCCTGGGGAAGGGACAGGGCAGCCCCCCAAAGCAGGGCAGAAGCTCGGGGTGGGTACGGAGACCCAGCCCAGTGCTGGCTTCTGCTGCAGCCAGAGTCTTCCTCCACCCCAGGGGCTGTAGCTGAGGAGATCCCTGCACTGGGGTTCAGTCCTGAGCAACCCCTCACCATGGGGGTGGGAGGGCCCTTTGCCCTCTGGTCTCTGAGCTGGCGCAGACGGTGCCGGATGGCACCATGATGCAGGAGCAGCATCACCGATCCCCATTTCCCCACAGCGGCCAGGTCCTGGGAAGGAGATCGTTTGAGGGACGGATCTGTGCCTGTCCTGGCAGGGACCGCAAAGCTGATGAGGACCATTACCGAGAGCAGCAGGCGCTGAACGAGAGCGCAGCGAAGAACGGCAGCGCCAGCAAGCGCAGTGAGTTACTGGGACAGGCTGGGGGGGCTCTGCTGCAGCTGGGGGTCTGCCCAGCATGGGCACCCCCTAATTGCCCAATGCTCCACGATGCTCCTGCCTCTGCTTCTCCCTGACACCGCTGTGCTCCAGGCATCTGGGCTCAAACCTGCCTCCAGACATGATGCTTTGACCTGTCTTGACTAAATCTAAATCCTCATAAGCAGGATTCAGTGGCTGGGAGAGCAGAGCTGCCTGGGCAGGGCAGATGTCCAGGTATCTGTGGCCAGATATTTGTTCTTTGTTGTCATCTCCAACAAAGCTGATGAGCAATGGTAGAGCCCAGCAAGCAGCCAGCATCCTGCACTGGCTTCAGATTCAACCCTGCAGGGGCTGCCAGCTCTGCACCCCAGGACACCACCCCAACGCTCTTCCTCTTCTTCCTCTCCAGCGTTCAAGCAGAGCCCCCAGGGCATCCCGGCTCTGGGGACTGGAATCAAGAAACGGCGGCACGGTGAGGAGGAGATGTACTATGTGCCCGTAAGTGTGGGTAAGCTCAGCTGGGACAGTGAGGGCATCGTCCCCGCAGCCAGAACCACCTTGGGGATGGGGTGTTGGGTGGGAAGCTCCCCCAGGCTCTCCCCATCAGAGCTGTTCTCCAGACCCCTAACCCGCCCAGTCTCTGTGCACCGTGATACTCTGCCTTGTGTCACCAGGTGGAAGAAAGGGGCCGTGAGGAAGGTGGCCTCATCCGGGTGGGATGAGAACTGAGTGAAGCCCTGGGCTTGTTCCCTCCTCCAGGTGCGAGGCCGGGAGAACTTTGAGATCCTGATGAAAATAAAGGAGAGCCTGGAGCTGGTGGAGCTGGTCCCACAGCAGCTGGTTGACTCCTATCGACAGCAGCAGCAGCAGCTCCTGCAGCGGCAGTGAGTACCCCAGCACCCCCAGGCTCCCAGCCCTGGCTGAGCAGCTCTGAGAGCCCTCAAGCAGCCCCTCATTGGGGCTGGCCCTGGCTCAGGGAGCAGAGCAGGGGCTGACAACCACGGCCACTCGGTTTCTTGGTGCAGGAGCCAGCTGCAGAGCCCTTCATCCTATGGTCCTGTCCTTTCACCCATGAACAAGGTTCATGGGGGAGGAATCAACAAACTGCCCTCGGTGAACCAGCTGGTGGGGCAGCCAGCACAGCACGGCTCCAGCTCCGCACCCAGCCTGGGGCCCATGGGTAAGGTCCCGCCGCACTGGGGGCCGGGGGTCTCCTGCTCAGGCAGCATTGGGATGATATCTGATGGCTCCATTTGTTGGGTTGTTGTTGCCCAGGACCTGGAATGCTGAACAGTCACCCCATGCAACCCAACGGAGAGATGAACGGGGGCCACTCATCCCAGTCTATGGTGTCTGGATCGCACTGCAGCCCTCCTCCACCCTACAACCCCGACCCCAGCCTCATCAGGTAGGGACAGCAGCCCCTGCCCTCTCTGTCCTGTCCTCTGGTGCTTCTTGCTGTTGTCCCTCACTCTAACCTGTCTAGTCGAGCAACTGGTCAACTGGCTGCTGGTCCCAGCTGAGACAGCACTGCTCACAGCACACAGACCCCAGACACCACAGCCCAGCTACCCACCAGCTAGACACCTCTGCTGCCCTCCTACAGCCCTGTCAGGGTGACCCATCCCTGCCTCATTATGATTCAATGAGTTTTCCTGGCAGAGCCCAGCCTCACCCCCCACCCACACGCAGGCACATCCCCATCTCCCCCCACAGCAGCTCCCCTCAGGTTACTCCCAGTCAGTCTCTGAGCTGGAACTTCTGGAGATCAGGGAGAAGAAAACACTCAGGTTTAGGCGTGAAGGTGATCCCAGCCCTCACTTGGACGTTAGTGGGATGACACTGGCTGCGGAACCGAGCG
>JAOXOE010000851.1:851235-887676 GCA_028565055.1 Phoeniculus purpureus | reverse complement strand
CTTGTCCTATCATTGGATGCCACTGAGCAGAGCCTGGCTCCATCCTCCTGACACCCACCCTTCACATATTTACAGACATTAATGAGACTACCCCTCAGTCTCCTTTCCTCCAGCTCCCTCAGCCTCTCCCCATAAGGGAGGTGCTCCACTTCCTTCATCATCCTCTTTGCTCTACGCTGGATTCCCTGCAGCAATCTCCCCAGCACAGCAGGATCACCTAGACCAAGTCGCACAGGAACCAATAGCTTATCACCTCCCAAACCGAGAAGCAGTTTCTGGAGTATTTATCATGAAGTCAATTAAACTTGTGTAGTCAAGAAAAGCTGGAAGGGACACAGTTTTATCCAATACATCCAAACTTGAAATGGATGCTGTTAAATAACTGGAGAGCTATATCCCACAGGGCACAAGAAAGCATCCCCTCTGCTTCTCTAGGTGTTGTGTTCAGCCATTCAAATTTGACTTAAAGCTGTTTCAGAATCCTGAACCTTTGTGATGGAGGTACATTTGTCCTATTGCCAGCCCCTATTTCCCTCCTGGAACAACTTTGAGAGCTGAAGCGTGATAACTGCAGCCAGACAAAATGGAGGAAAGCAAAATCCCACACGTTCCACTCGGGCATCTGTTACCTACACATCATCCTCCATTTATCCTCCATGCACTGCAAAGCCTTCCTGGTCTATTTGTCTCCCTCTCGTCAATGAATTATAAATCTGCTTGAAAATTAAGATTTGGTGTTCACAGTGCTGGCGACGCAGCGGCACGGTGTGTGATGCAAAGCTGTCACTCTGTGTTAGGAGCAAAGCGTGCGGCTCTCCACGGCTTCTGGCAACGCTTCAACAAGTCTTGCTAGAAACACTTAGCAGACACACGCTGACGACACATCCACACTCTATTAACCCTAAAGACCAAGGGGAAAGCCACCGACATCGTCTCAGGACGCACACAGGCTCTTGCTGTTTTGCTTATTAAATGGTCTGAAGATTTCCCCCTGAAATCACCTATTTTTGGAGGTGCTTACACTCACCTGAGTGGCTGCAACCGTGCTTCTAATGATAGTGCTCGTTGCAGTAAGCCAGAGGCTAATGATCAGTGTTTAAAGGCTCCTACTGCTATGGAAGAACAGCTGATACCCTCTGAAGCCCCACTGCCCAGCCCCCTCTCCTGTGAGAAGGCAGGTGGGCAGGCAGCAGCTTGCACAGACCACATGGCTCAGCGTGGGCAGCAGTGTCTGGACCTTCATGGAGGTTTGCTCCAGGAAGGACACAGAACTGCTGCGAGCACTGGACCAGGCTGCCCTTGGGGGTTGTGGAGTTTCCTTCTTTGGAGACCTTTAAAACCCGCCTGGATATGTTCCTGTGCGACTTGGTCTAGGTGAGTACAGTACCTCTAACTCGTATGTTATACAACCAGTGTCTGGCCAGGCACTGGAATGGGCTGCCCAGGGTGGTGGTTGAGTCCCCATCCCTCCTGGATGTGTTTACAAGTCTCTTAGATGTTGTGTTGGTGGATCTGGTTTAGGGGTGAACTTGTAGAGTAGGTTTGAAGGTTGGACTCAATGATCCCAAGGATCTTTTCCAACCCAGAATGATTCTATGATTCTATGACCCTGCTGTGGCAGGGGGATTGGACTAGATGATCTTTTGAGGTCCCTTCCAACCCCTAATGTTCTGTGATTTGTTAGACTGTTCACAGCAGAACCACAAAGATGATGAAGGGAGTAGAACACCAGCTTTACGTTGGCTTTGCATCTCTAAAAATGTGCTAAACTCTTTGGAATGAGCTTCACCCTGTGAGGGAGAACAGAGCACTGAGTCAAAGCTTTGCCCCGGGAATTTGCAGGTGTTTGGGCATTTTTTGTTCTGACGCTCAGTGCTCTAAATAAGCAATAGGATGAATATTATCGCAGAGTTATTATTTCTGTCATAAATTTTAAAAGCTCTCTATGTGAATAACTGTAAGTCAAAGTCCTTCAGGGGCTGCCATCAATCCCAAAACCGCCTGAGTGCTCAATTTATTCTTTCGATCATTGAATTAGCTGAAAGAAGTATAAAACTGTATGCGCAGAAGGACAGCTCTCTGATAGCTTCACCCACTTACAGACACTTTCTGGGCAACAGTTTCAACCAGAAATGAATAACAACTTGGTCCAAGTAAATTAACTCCCAGCCCTGTTTCCAAAAGAGTGGTGGGATTTGCCTTGCCAAGACATGCCATGCGTAAAACCTCTTCAATCTCTTCCTGGAAGGTGGCTCCTGAGTGTTTACAGTCACCAACATAAAGCCAAAAGAGACAGGTTTTAATTGTTTTGTAGGATGTTCTCTATATACGCATCGAAGAAACCCATGAGATGTTTTCACACATGTGTCTGCCCCTGCAGCTCAGCCTGAGACATCAACCTAAAATCATAGAACCATCAAGGTTGGAAAAGATGTTCAAGATCATCAAGGCCAACCGTCCATCCTACCACCACTAACCCATCTCCTGAAACACCGTGTGTGCCTGGTTGTTGAACCCCTCCAGGGACTGTGCCTTCATCCCCTCCTGGTTAGAGTAGCTGAAACAAATTCACTACCCATTAACTACAAGAGTCCCTATTTCGGTCATCTGAGGTCTGAAGGCAGAAGGCACATTGATAGTTAGACCAACCAGTTTGAAAAGTAGCCAAGGTTTATGGGGGCACAGTGTCTTTGATCTGGAGTGGAAATGGCACAGCTAGCACTTTTCTCTTTCAATACCAGTGAAGGAAAGTGATTTCTCCCCTTGTTTTGGCAAAAATTCTTTTCCACAAAAGGCAAATATCAGACAATACCCCCAGCTCCATTTTTCCTTAGTAATGGAAGAAGCGCAGTCAAGAGGAGAGTTCTCATCCAAAAGTCATTTTGCCATGAAGATTTTGTATTTGTCACTAACATCCCCCGAACGTGTTCCAGGCTGGAATCAGTTAATGGAAACTCTGCACTCGAAGAACATCCACTCACAGCCATACTCCAAAGGATGGCCATACTCAATAGGATCTAAATCAACAGGATCTGAGCCACACTCAATAGGATCTAAATGACCTTTGAACAGGTCCCTTTCACAAAGGGAAGAAATGCAAAGGGCTGTAACAGTCTCAGTGACCTATCCCTATCACCCCAACCCTGGACATGTTCCTGTGTGACTTGGTCTAGGAGATCCTGCTCTGGCAGGGGGGTTGGACTGGATGATCTTTCAAGGTCTCTTCCAATCCCTAATGTTCTATGATTCCATGATAGTTAAGAACTTGAGATGGAACTGATAATTACAAGAAACCAATAAGGGTTCCCCAGAGCTTTGTCTTCTACACAGGCTGACCAATCCTAACTCTTTCAGTGTGTCAGTGAAGATGACAGAGCCCTGGAAGGGGCTGCCCAGGGAGGCTGTGGAGTCTCCTTCTCTGGAGATGTTTAAAACCTGCCTGGATGTGTTCCTGTGTGACTTGATCTAGGGGATCCTGCTGTGGCGGGAGGATTGGACTGGATGATCTTTCAAGGTTCCATCCAATCCCTAATGTTCTGTGATTCACAGCTGGAAGTAGAGAGCTGTGAGAGAATCACAGAATCGCAGAACGTTAGGGGTTGGAAGGGACCTCCAAAGATTATCTAGTCCAACTCTCCTGCCAGAGCAGGTACAATTAACATACAATTCATCATACCTGATGAAACTTTCTGCCTGCCATGACAGAAATCTCATTTTGAGTTGTATTTTGGATTCCTTAGTAGGATCTTATCGAGAACCGAATATGGAAAGCTGGTGTCTGAAGGAATTCGTTAACATGAGTGAGTAGAGTACAGAGGCTTTGCAAGACAGAGCAACAGAGAGAAACACTGAAATTCATTAAAGAAGAACCTTAAGGAACATCTGAGAAGCAGAGAATGCAGAGAACCCATCTCTGGGTGGATAGCACCAGTACAGCACTGGCCTTCCTCTGGTGGGTACAGCTGGAGATGTTGGACCCTGCCCAGCTTCTGCTGCTGGCCATTGGGTCCTCCTGGCTGTCACTGATGCTCATACCCAGCTTTGCACCAATCTCTAGGTTTTGCTTACCAAAACCTTCCCAAAACACTCTGCAAATGAATTCAGGGTTCTGCACTTGCCCAAGGCTTCCTACCAGGACTTTGATTCCAGATGACTGGTTGGACTCAATGTCCTTCAAGGTTTATTCCAACTTAAACGATTGTGTGATTCCATGAAAGTCCTGAACTGCTCTGAGCACTGTTGATTTTTAAAGCGTTTCACAAAACACAAGTCAATCTCTCCTCAGCAGAGAGCATCCCACTGAGACCAAATCATTACCTTTGCTCCAGGAATCAGCTCACGTGGACTGTGGCAGCTCAGCCCAGCCATTCAGAAATCCTTCCCTGACTTAATTTAATACTTGCTTTAACTGCAGCCATGCAAACAATAACTCGCTTCTTGCCACGTTCCATATTCTGTAGGGATTAGGGTTTAATTTACATCAAACTCAACAGTCACTTCAGCTTTGCTCCCCCACTCCGTTCAGCTCTTCCCCGCAGCAAAGCCAGGCCCAGCACTGGGCTTAACTGGCTCCCAGCTCGCTTTAACTGGCTGCCAAACACTGGGGGTCAGTGTTAGACCAGCGATGCAGCTCCCACAGCCACGCGTGGGGCTCTGGTGGTCCGTGGAGATCTCGGTTGAGGCTCCGCAGCCTGCCATGGCTTATTGCTCTCCTGCAGATGGCCCAGATGGCCCTTTTTTTGGCCTGGCTTCTCTGCTGGCGAACGGCAGGGAGCTGGAGAAGTTGTGTTGAGCAGCTCTGAGGAGCTGGCACAGATCTCCGGAACAAACAGCTTCTGCCTGTCTCCCCCAGCCCACTCCTGCTCTTCTCTTCCCTGGTGGGATGAGGTGGGAACATTCCATTCAGCGAGGCTGAACTCCATCCAAAATGTGAGCCCGGGGAGCTCTCAGCAGCATTTGCCTATTTAGATTGAATAATAAGAATTAAAAAAGATAGACTCTTCTTCTGTCCTAAGCGCAAGCAAAGCTCAGCGTGAACCAGGCAACATGTTGGTCGTTGTTGTACATTAATTAACGTCGTTTCTTTGGAGAGCTTAAAAATTCTTTGAGTAAATGCAACACCCTTCCATACACACCTGACAGTGATAGAAGAGGCTGTTTTACACAAGGCTCATTAAAAATAAAACCACACAAAGTCGATTTCAGTGGCCTAAATTACTTAAGCCAGCGTAATGGGATAAATATTTGATGGTGAAGTTTATTACATTTCCACTCCCTGTTATGTTGCTGCTAAAAATATAAAGGGATTCTTTAAAACGTGCTCAGTGGTCTCCAAAGGGAGACGGTTGGAAACTGGTCTTGAAACCCACCTGCAGAGATTGCTTTTGGGATGGGAATGAATTATCTCCTTCCCTTCATTGTCTGCAGGTAATAGCAGGTTCTTTCTGCTCCCATCAGAATTAGTCAGACCCTGCTAGCAACACGAAAACAGCTCAGGCCAGGTCTGGAGCTCTTGGGAAAGCACCAGGCACTGCTGAGGAGCGATGCCTGCCAAAGAGTCACAAAATCACAGAATTTTAGGGATTGGAAGGAACCTCAAAAGATCATCCAGTCCAGTCCCTAACCACAGCAGGATCCCTTAGGTCCAGCCACACATGAACATGGCCAGGCAGGTTTTAAACATCTCCAGAGAAGGAGACTCCACAACTTCCCTGGGCAGCACATTCCAGGGCTCTGTCACCTTCACTGGGAAGACATTCCTTTTCATATATATGTGGAACCTCCTGTGTTCCAGCTCACACCCATTGCGCCTTGTCTGATCATTAGATGCCCCTGAGCAGAGCCTGGCTCCATCTTTGTGACATCTGCCCTTTGCATATTTATAAACATTAACAAGGTCAAATTTCAAACAGAAAACCACCAGGATATTTAGATTCTGATTTCACCAACTTTTACCTGATTTTATGCCTTGGAAGCCTGCTTGAGAGGAAACCTCCCTTTCAGCAGAGCTGTGGCCCATGTGGCTGGCAGAACCCCATCCCGAAGTGTTGTGCTGTGAATCAATAACACATCTCGTGTGAGCACACAGCGGCAAGTTTTGCAGTCCTGAGTCTATAAATATTTCTATTTGCCTTTGAAATGATTGCTATGCAGTGACATTCTCCCTCTCTATCACATAATTAACTCCTGCTCATTTTCTGTCACTTATCATGTGATAATTCAATACATAATGTTTAAAAAGCCTCAACAATTTAATTCTTGGCTCCTAAGAGTCACCAATTGCTGGGTAGATGAATCCAAGACGTAAACAGGCAGATATATCCAAGGACAGAGCTGGTCTGAGCAGAGGAACAGCCCACACTGATGATCACTGGTCTGAAACAGAGAAGGCAGCTGGGCCATGTCACCACTTCTTAGCAGAGCAAGAAGCTGTCGGTGTTTTCCTCAAGAGGCATCTTTTTCCCTGGTATCTTACAGGAGTGGGAGTTTAAGCCACTCCAGGAACGTTATCACAGTTCAGTGGCTCCTCAAATTGAAAAAAGGATAATTACAGCTGAAACACCCGGAGCACGACCATGGAACAGGCCACTGAGGTCAGTCTCTTGTCACAGAATCACAGAATCACAGATTTATTGAGGCTGGAAAAGCCCTCTGAGCTCATCCAGCCCAGCCCAGCACCTAACATCACCACATCAATCAGACCAGGGCACTAAGGGCCACAGCCAGGCTGTTCTTCAACACCTCCAGAGATGGACACTCCACCACTGCCCTGGACAGTCCATTCCAGTGTCTGAACACCCTTTCCATGAGGAAGGGCTTCCTGACATCCAACCTAACCCTCCCCTGGCAGCTTCAGGCCCTTCCTGTTCATCCTGGTGCTGGTTGCCTGGGAGAAGAGCCTGACCTCCACCTGACTACAACCTCCCTTTAGGGAGCTGGAGAGAGGGAGAAGGTCTCCCCTGAGTCTCCTCCAGGCTAAACACCCCCAGCTCCCTCAGCCTCTCCTCACCAGACTTTCCCTCCAGTCCCTTCCCCAACCTTGTTGCTCCTCTGGACCTGCTCCAGCCCCTCAATCTTTTTCTTGAAGTGAGTGGCCCAGCACTGCCCCCAGTACTGGAGGGGAGGTGTCCCTAGTGTCCAGTACAGGGCGAGAATTACACCCCTAGTCCTGCTGGCCACACTATTGCTGATATAAGCCAGACTTGTCAAGTCTCACAAACTCCTCCTAGAAAAGGAACAAGATTAATCCATAAAGCACTCAGCGCTTTTTTTTTTACCGTCCATTACCGATGCCAGAGGTTACATGCAAAGAGCTGTAACTGCACCTCAGAGAAGACCTTCTACCAGTGGGGCTCCTTAGACAACATCTATGTGAAAAGAGCAGGAAAAAACAATCAGAGGAGACATGTTCTGTTCATGCAACAGCAAGCAATATTGTACCATTGGCAGGATTCATGCTAAGACAACTGCTCCAGTGTCCTGGAGTGCCATGTGTTTACGCATTCATTCCAACTGGGGACTTGAGTGCAACAGGAGCGATTCAGTTATCAGCCCTGTGAGGCTTCAGTAATGAAGCCACATCTTCATTACAGTCTGTTTAAGTGTTTCCTACATGCAGGTTTGCCTCCATCAAGAACCCGCTGGTGGATCTTCTGTGTACCGACTCTTTGGAAGCAGTTTTGCTCTGTTGCACAATGCTACAGCGCTGGAGTCCTCTTCCACCTCCTTTCAGGGTGCCTTGCACACTGTAAAGAGTGCGTGGTGCCACCATCCTGACACCACCCTGCTGTGCAAAGCCCGTGCTTCAGAGCCACGTTAATCAGTTAAGTGGACAAAGACTTCAGCTGAGAGCTCAGATTCTGGTAAAAGTTTGTTCTTTAGTTTCTTCTTACCATGGGTCATCTTCTTCACGAAGTAACCCTTTGCTGCTCATCCTTTTCAACTAAAAATACTCGCTCCTCAGATGTCAGGAGCTGCGGCCGGCATCTGGGGATGTTATTTTGACACTTAGGTTTGATGTGAAGCTACACGAATAGAAAGCCACCGATGAATAGAAGAATAAATCTATATATCCCCTCGCTGTCACTTCAACTAGAAAGCAAAGCCGGCGGCTCTCGCTCTTTGGGGAATCTGAGATTATTTGGACAAAGGTTTCCCCATGGGGAGCGCAGTGGCAGGAACAAAGAAGGAGGGTTCACAGTATGAACAAGTGTCCTGCAGCCAGCAGGATCAAAAGCGAGCCCTGAAACCCCATGTAAACCGGGTTAGGGAGGAAAGATTTAACAACGACCAGGCTGCACAAGAAATTTATTCAGAGAGCGGGTTCTGAGAGAAGTTAAACAACCCTCAGCTCTGTCATTTCCAGAGACAACTAGTCTGTCTGCACACAATAGCGATGTTTAAGAAGCTTCTACAATACGCACAGAGAGGATTTTGTCATCCTGCTTAATAGGAGAAGAATCTCGAGTTCCCAGACAGTGCTCAAAAAGGCAGCCTGTGCCACAGCAAAACAGCCACCACATCACCAAGAGCTTCTGTCCCTGTCCCAAGGGCTTCTGCTTTTGTGCTTAAATAGGTGCATTTTGGTGTCAGAAGTGTTTCAGGGTACATTTGGGGTCAGAAGCAGCACCCACTCCTCTGACTGTCTTGGAGCATCCCTCATTGCTATGGGAGTAGGAGGCAGCAACGCTGTTCCTTGGACAGCCTGTTTCATCTCCTGGACACCAGCAGACTGAGTGGGAGCCCGCTCCTTGGCCATTCAGCATCCACATCAGGGTGATCGTCTCCAAAATGGATTTCATGTCAGGGTGATCGTCTCCATAATGGACTTAGTGTCAGGAGGATCATGTCCATAATGGATTTCATGTCAGGAGGATCCTCTCCATAATGAATTTCTTACTCCAAATGGAAGAAACTCAGAGCCTCTCACTGCTCAGCACAAGGCCAAGGACTGGCTTTTACTATCCCTCAAAGCTCTCCATAGGAAAACTCCTCTGGCCAAGAAGCTCAAAGGCACGTCAGTAGCTGCTCCAGCCCCTGGCCCTTGCAGTTCTCCAAGGAGTGCATGATTTTTACCACTGCCCGACATTTCCACTGTGTTGTCAAGGTCGAGCTCCCTGCACTCAGTGTGCAGCTTCCCCAGCACTTGACCTGTGGCAACGCTCTGCATTTGCAGCTTCACATTTCTCACCGCTTTTCTGCCTTCGGTCAGCCTTCGGTCACGCTCCTTTGCGGGGGAAACATGCGAATCCCTCAATTTGATCTCTCCACTCAGTATCCAGGGAACTGAAAAAACCCAACCCCTTAAGAAGTGTCTAGGTTGCATCTTTGGGAAACAGAAGCGTACAGGTGTGCACTGCCATAAATATTTCAGAAAGGAGTTTATTAAATTCTAGTAACATGGCAACTGGCTGCATTACAGATGCCCGAGTCTCTGGAAGGAAGCCAAGCACTGGTTTCCCAAAGAGTATCTTTTTTTTAGCTCCGTTGCGCTGTGCTGAGCAGGGATTCTTCTCCTCGAGGTACTGAGAGCTGGGCGGGAGGATGAGAGGGGCCACCACAGTCAAGTTGAAGCAATTCTTTCTTCTGGAGTTTAATCCTCTTCCCTCCCCTTGATACGCAGTTTATTTAATTGCAAAGACGAGATGCATTTCTTTCTTGAGGGATTCTGGGAGAGTGTTTGTAATCCAGGGGCTCTAATTGAACTCGGTAATAATAATTATACTTCTCTTCATTAATATGTCTTAAAGCTCATTACAAACTATTTTGGTGCCAGCATCTTTGCCAAATCCCTACAGGGTTAGGGATAACTTTTTATTTTACTACAGCAGCAACTTTACTGAGTGCTCCTGCTCTTGCAGGGCAGCAGCAACAGCCCGAATCCTGAGCTGGGAATGCCAGTTCCTAATATGAGGTGTTGTCTGGAGTGCTCCAGCAGGCTGAGGACCCCCCCAGACCTGGTGCTACTCAGCCTACCTGGTGCTACTCAGCCTGTAGCACCTTCACTACTCACAGAACATTAGGGATTGGAAGGGACCTTGGAAGATCATCTAGTCCAATCCCCCTGCCAGAGCAGGATGATCTACTCCCCACTGGCTTCCCACCTCACTCAAACTGGGGCTGTTTAGAGCAGGGATCTCTTTTCCATCCCCATGCTAGGGACCAAAAACACCATTCCAAGCTAAGCGGTTAAGTAGCAGCACGAAATGTCACGCCTGGATGTTCCTGTCCAGAGAAGGGGAGTCTTCCAGGAACCATGAGGAGTTCTGAAGTGACTACTGAAATGCAAATCACCTCTGGGACACAGCAGAGAAGCCAGGCAGCAGAGCCTGGGGTCACGCCTTTGTCGCTACGTACCCCAAGGAACAGATCTAAAAGCAGCTGATGCTTTTCAGTACAAGAATGTCTATTCCAAATCACAAGTCTGTGATGAAAATGAAAAATTCAAACTCATTTGACTTAGATAAGAGATACGAGGGACGCAGTGCATTAAGAGACGCTCCAAACTCACAAATCCCATTTACACCGAAGCGAGGCCCTCGTGCAAATCCCAGTGTGCAGAGGGGAAACCATTCCCGAGATTTACAATAGTTTTAAGCTTCCTTCTGATCCAGAGATGCTGCTAGCTCAATATTGAAGCTGAGTCTGTGAAGCACACGAGTTATCTAACATTCATTACCCAGCGTGCGCTTGCGGCTCCGCCAAGCCCCTGACCTGCTGGGGGGAACTGTTTCCATCCTACAGCAGCAGCACTAAGGTGAGGTCTTGCAATTGCAGGGGAATACAAGTTTACAGCTCTCCTGAAATCACAGCGCTCCTCTGAAAGCAGCCCGCGGGCTATGTGCTAAATTTGCCCAGACAGCAGCATGGCCAGACAATGAAAGCATAGTGAGATCCTCCACAACACGCCGGGTGCCGCTGAGCTTGCTTTGGGATGAAATGCAGCCTTCTTTCTCCAGCTCGTGTCAGCTTCAAGAGGCAAAAAAACAGTGTGAAAAAGGAGCAGAACAACCGCCAGCTGCACAATAGGTTTTCTTTGAAGCAATTATTCCAGGTCTATGTGCATTTGCTCCCCTGGATCTGCAAGTATTTGTCCAATACATTCAATTAAATTTTCTCAAACAACCCTTCCTGCTTTTCACTGGAAACTCTCCAGCTGAGCTCACCTGTGACATCTCGAGTTCCCCTTCCCCAGGGAGGTGCTGTATCCACAGGCAGCTGGAGCTGTGGAGTCCCAGGAGAGCTGAAGGCCACCCAGCCACAGCACAGGGGACATCCCAGCTGTCTGCAGACTGCAGAGCTGTTAGTCCTCCCTGCATGAGCAAGGGAAGCTCCCAACTGGATCATCAGCTCCAGGTGGAGTTTGCAGATGAGAATGTGCTTAAAATGATGAAGTTTGAGATTGGGGTGGCAGGTGCAGATGCCTGGAAACTCATTCCCATAATCTATTTTGGAGCAGAGCAAAGCAACAGACCTGTCTACAAGCACCCCAGCTGCAAGGAGACCATTCCATCTCTCCATCACTGAGACCTGTGGCTGCACAGCCCTGAGCTTTAGCAACAACCTCAGATCTCACCAAGAACATCAGAAAGCCCCCACAGTGATGAGTTTGGCTGAAGGCAGCAGTGCACAAAGCAACAACTTGGAAATCATTTTTGCCTGTCTTAAAGCTGCCTCTCTGCTGTGAGCAGTGAAAGCAGCACAGATCTGTATGGCAGCCAGACATCTGGGTTCAGACAGGCACAGCATCACCGAGCTGCTGCTTGTCACTTCTTTCTGAAGGGGGTGCGGGGGAGCACAAGCCGCTCATCTTCGATCCCACTGGAGGCTCCTCTTCTGCAGCTGAAACACAGGCAAGGGCTCACCTGAGGGACAATCGCCCTCCATCACCAACTGGCCCCGGTCCTGATGAGAATAAGGATCAGCCCCATCTCAAAACGTCTGCATTCACCGCACGTCTGTCCTCACGTCTTTCTTCCAAGCTGTTTATTTCTTAGAAGACTTTTGCCTCTCAGCTTCATGTCTCCTTCCAAAGCGTCGCATCACCCCTAAATTGACTGGAATGTAAACGAAGCAAATGCAGGGAGTCTCGGGAGGCCGCAGTTGGGATTTCAGCAAGGAGATTGTTGTAGATGGGTTTCACCAAGACGAGAAAGGAAGGAATCCTTTCTCAGGAGGGGTAGAGTGCAGCCCAGCTATTGCTGCTAAAAGCTGCTGCCCTTTGCTGACAAGAACTGCCTCAGGTTTAAACTGTCTGGAAGCCTTTGCTGCCCAAAGCAAGGCATGAGGATGAGCTCAGGCAGGCACTCCGTGACACACGCTGTTCCCATCTTCATCTGCTCAGCCTCAGACAAACATAGCACCTCCTGACAACCCCCCAAACACCCATCTCCCACACCCTGGCCTTTACCCCTGTGGGCTCCATCTTGCTGCAGCACCCACCTGCCAAAGCCTAATTCTGCTCTTGGCCTCATCTTGCCTTGGGAGTCCTGAAAGTCATTTCCCACCCTGGACCGGGAGCTGCAGCTGCAATCAACTGGCTGGGGCTCATATGCTCCAAATCACCCTAATGGCACTTCAGAAATGCAAATAAAAGTGAGATTATGATATTTTACGTAAATAAGCAATGTGGCAATCCCAGACCGGCTCGGCCTGCCAGAGAAATTCGCTGGAGAGATATTAACGTTGAAATATGTGAGCGTGTTTGCATGGAACATTTATTGTATAACTCTGGGCTCCAATAAAGCCGGGTATAAATTATTCATTTTGGAATGGAGATGAAATGCCAAAAGCCCCACCCACCAAGGGACTGCTTTTATTGCTACCAGGATCTAGTCTTAGTTAGCAACTGAGCTATTAAGACAACACACAAGGTAATTACTAGTGGGAAATAAACAGTTATCTCCCCAAAGACGCACGCCCTGCACTCAGGGCATCTGCTAATCATCTCTGCTTCCAGGGAATCTGCTCGTAATCCCTACATCCAGGGCAGCTGCTGGTCATCCCTGAACTCAGGGAGCTGCTGTTTCTGGACCATGCAGAACAGGCTCCCTACGAGGAGCAGAGCAAGGAGGAGTTTACGCTTTTCATTGAGCTTGCTAGAGGAAACCACTGGCAAGAGCATGGCATGGGCAACTAGCAGCCACCTCACTGTGAACTTGGCCATGGGACCCTCTGGAACAGAAGCCCCCAGCAGCAGCCACACTAGATGTGCCCACGGAGCAGAAAGGGCAGAGGAGCATGACCTCTGCAACGTGGCTGAGCACACTCAGCACAAGCACTTTCCTGTACCAACGCACAAAAAAACCTGGGTGGCAGTTGCCATGGCAACTCCTCTTTAAAGGCGGCTGTTAAAGAGTTGCACGGAACCCTCTGCGAGACCATCATCATCGCTAGAGCATCATCATCACTAGAGCATCATCATCACTGGAGCTGTGGCATCATCCTGGCAGCTGCGTGGGCCTGAGCTGGCCACGTCCCGGCATTACAACAGGTTGCTGTTGTGTTTTCTGGGATGACAAAGCTTAATGTGAAGGATCCGGTGACCAATTTGCGGTTGAAAATTCCTTCTTTCCATCTCACACGCCTGCAGCACCAACAGTCCTGAGGCGTAGCTGCAATTAGTCTTCCACGCTCCCCCTCCCTCCTCCCACCTTACGCCTCCTCCTGTTGAGTTTCCAGGAGGCAAAACAAGCTGATGGATCATGGGTGTGAGTTTGGGAGCTGCTGGATTTCCTGATTTGAGTGGGGACTGCTGCAAAGACTCTGTTTCTGAGCTGTGTGTAGCCTGCCCAGCCTCACCTCCAGCCCACTCACACCGGCAGCACGATGCTCCTTCAGCCTCCACACTAGCAACTCACTTTGCCCTCCAGCTGTGGAGCAGGTAGAGCCCTGAAGCTCTTCCTACAACCTGCAGCTCTTTACCCTGACCTTAATGAGGCTGCTGTGGTGTCTCCAACTAATCCTCTCCTTCCCACCTCAATGGCCCTGCCAGCTGCACACAGGTCTGTGCCTCCAACAGCATTTTATGGATCAGAAGAAAGGCCAAGCACACAGAATCAACTCTACCATGACAACTGTGTGCATCAGCCTGCTCTTGGCTTGTTTCAGCTGTAGGATGAGGATTAATTTCATTACTGGGAATGCTAATAAGAGCTTTCTGTGAGAGAGAGAAAGAGAGAGAGGTGAAGCTACCTATCACAATAGTGAACAACGAAATTAGGAGAGTAATAATTACCTGTGCATGAGCTTCCAAGCAGAACCATTATCACCAGTGCTGTTATCACCAACTGCCTTGGGTCTCCACAGACATCTCCCACCCCTCGATTTGTTCTCACACGGTGCATCTCTGGGTCGCTCTGGCTCCAGCATCCTCCTGCCCGCTGCCATCCCTGAGCTGGGAAGGACCAGAAGAGCATTTTCTTGCCTGTTCAAGATGTGGGGGGCATCAGGGTGAGCAGTTGGTTGTTGCCCACCTACAGTCATGGTGCTTGGACGAGCTGCTGGCACAGCTACCCTGGAAACAGCCCCATGTCTGGGTGGGATGGTGGCCAGGACGTGAACACTTAAAACAAAGCTGAATTCTAGCTGTGTCTGAAAAATGCATCTGAGGCTTCAGGGGATAAATCATGCCATCACATTGTGTAACGGGAGATGATATAATTCCAGATCGTGGCATCTTTAGTGGGGATTTTATTTCTTAGCCTGCAGCGGTGTGTCTTGGGGAGGGCTCGGTGTTTTGTTAGGGAGATGATCAAATGACTCTGAGGAGCTGGAGACAGACAGCGATGTCACTTCTCTTCACAAAGTTTATGTTTAAAGGCTCTGCATTGTGCTGGAACGCTAATTTGACATATTTCTGAGGGCTGCCTTCCCCTCACAGGCAAGGGGCCAAGTGTGGGCTGTCAGAGCGCTGGGGCTGCCTCTCAGCCCACTGGGCACTCAGGGGAGTAGGAAGTGGGATCAGGACCTGCCTGTCCTGCAGGACCCATCGTGCACAGACACCTTCCAGCACAGCACGGCTAGGAGATTCAGCCCTGCAGAAATCCAAACAATGAGCGAAAGTGTCAATAAACATATTTTTACAGTCCATTATCTTACCCTTGCCAGCTTTTAGCCCGTTATTGCACCAAGCCATTAAATCCCCTCCACGAGCGAAACATGCTGTTTGGGTAATACAGCGTAATGGGACCATCAGTGCTTCTCTTCTCCACCCCCTCGACCATCGAGTGATCCCAACCTCCACATTAACATCCACGTTCACCAAACCAAATCCCTTTGTTCCAGGTTGTTTGCACCTAATGTGATGGCATCGCTAAAATCCCCCCTCCATGCCCCTAGGATTAATGCAGAACGTTCTAACCAACCCAATAAACCACAATTAATTAACAATCTCTGTGATGAAGGCAGGACAAATAGGTCATTAGATCTATCCGACAGCTCTTTCGGGAGCAGAAGGGCTCATGGTTCCTTGACGAGGGTCATCAGAGGACAGGAATAATTTGCAGCCCAGTGGCTAGATCAAGGCACAGCTGACTTGCCCTGAGTGCCGAGGACACGTTTTTGTTGCTCTAAGACTAGCAATGCCGGCTGTGTTCACTGGTATTTCCATTTGCTGACTTTTCAGAGTCCATTTTTTTTCCCCAAAAAATACTTAAACGATGACATTTCCAGTTCAATAATGTTTTGCCCTATTAGTGGTGGAATCTAAGATGGGGAATTACAAAACCAGCATGAAACCGTAAGCCTGCCCACTCTCCTGACACCAGCCTCCCCTCTCCAAGCTGCTGCCCCATATTTGGAGCCTCTGCTGCTTTTCTTCCGCTGAGACTGGCCCATGGGGAGTAGGGCTGTGACTTTGCAGAGCTGCCAGTGGAGCAGAGCCCTTCCTTCTGCGCTGAGTGGGCCAGCGCCAGCCCCCAGCTCCCCATGCACAGTTTCCTTGTTGCTCAGCCTGTAGCTCAGCTCCCAGCACACAGCTGAGCCACTTTTGCTCTTTTACTGCTTCATACGCAGCGGCTGAGGCTGCTGGCAGGGTTTGCCAGCAAAGGAGAGTGGGAGGACCAGTGTGCTGCAATTATTAGCAACCCCCATCTGCTCAAGGTCCTGTTATTAGCACAGGGTGACCGGGACAGACACTTTGGTGTTGCAGGCACAGAGCTGGGATGTGTCCTGGGGGCCATAGACAACAAGTCTTGTGAGGAGCCACTGTGGGAGCTGGGGCTGGTTAGTTTGAGGAAGAGAAGGTTGAGGAGTGACCTTATCGCTCTCTACAGTGACCTGAAGGGACAGTGTAGAGAGGTGGGTGCTGGTCTCTTCTCACAGGTCATTAGTGATAGAACCAGAGGGACCTGCCTCAAGCTGCACCAGGGGAGGGTTAGGCTGGCCATCAGGAGAAACTTCTGCATTGAAAGGGTCTTCAGGCCTTGGAACAGGCTGCCCAGGGAGTGGGTTTATTCCCCATCCCTGGAGGTGTTTAAAGATCATTTAGCTGTGGTGCTGAGAGAACTGGTCTGGTGGTGAACTTGATAGAGTTAGGTTATTGGTTGGACTTGATGATCTCAGGGGTCTTTTCCAGTCTGAATGATTCTATGACTGCTGGGTGTGAGCATCATCCAGGGCCAAAACCAGCTCAGGGAAACCACAGTGTGGGAATAGCTGGTTCTGGAAGAAACTGGAGTCACCTTGCAGGGCAACAAGCCGGAAGCAAAGCTGAATGACCTTGACAACAAGATGCAGTGGGACCAGCATCCAGTACCAGGCCTGGAAATGCCAGCTCCGGCTCTGCAACTGCTGAGCTGAGCCCAGAGCTCTGTTTCCATGCTTCTGAGATATGTGTCGACAACAGCAATTAATCTCTTGATTTATTTGCTGACCTGCTGCGTAAAAGGGGTCATATTCAATTCAGCTACCACAATACGCAGCTATTGTGGTAGGCGGTGGCTTCCTTCCGTGCTTCATACCAGCTTTTAAATCTTATTCTTCTACATCGTGGCACTAAGATCATAACCCCATGCAGCCCTTGAGGCTCACACTTGGTCAAGGTGTGAGAGCTGGTGAGAAGGTCTTGAGGGGAATGTGCGATCAGGATAGCCAGGGTGGTCCCACAGAGCACAGGACACAAGCGCAAACCAACCCTCCTTGGGCTTCACCTCCTGCTCCTCCTCCATGAAGCTTTGGAACCCTCAGTGTGGTGGCTCTTGACCTTTTCCTCACAGTTTTCCCTGCCTGCTCGTGCAGTTTGATGTAGCAGTCACCTGCACATTTTCTATCCTGAATGAATTCCTAATCTCCTTTCAGAGAACGATCAAAGAAGCCTTTCTGTCTTTGCTGGCTGCTTCCTTTGCTTACTTTTATGTTGCTACCCTGGTGGTGAAAGATGATTAAAAGGGAAGTGAAGATCCCCAAGTGGGTGCACAGCTGGGTGAAGCCACTGTGGGTCAGAAGCACAACACCCCAGAGCTCCACGTCTCCCTGTGGCACCATCACCCCTGCCCTACCAGGGACCTTCCAGCATGTTCACACCGTCTCTGCTGTTGCAGGGCAAATCAATGCCCGTGGCCTCAACTCTTCACGCTCATGTTTTATTTCTTGTGAGCAAGGCTCTGTCATTAATGTTTCTCCACTGAGCCGTGCTGAGCAGCCCAGGCAGAAGAATTAGGAATTCAGAACACCGTGGTCCAGCAGAACTCGGTTTTCAGTTTGTTCCGGTTCAGCCGCAGCAGTGTCGCTGAGGATGAGTCCTTTGTGCATCGTCAGGACATTGCACTACATGTAAAACTACTCCCGTGGTGCCTGCCACTCTGCCCAGCATCCTGCCAAGACAGGAGCAGGCTGCCGGGGGCACTGACCGTACCCTGGGGGGCATCCTCCAGCTTGTGACCCCATTCAGCCACCCTATATCCAGGCCAGCACGGCTGCATCCACACTGCCGCTTGCAAACTCATCGTCTTCCTCCCAACTCCGCGGCAGCAAAGTGCTTCACGGTAGCTTACAGCAGCATTTTTAAACCTTTATCCCTTAGCCCATCCTTAAACAGCAACGCTGAAACACGCAAGAATTTGTAGGGGTTTTATGTACGTGCCATCGCCTTGAACAATGGGTGAGAATTGGAGAAAGACGATGCTGCTTTCCCCCAGTGGCATCGTGAGGGCGGCTGAGAAAACGAATTGTCTCGCTGAAGACAATGTCCTTGATGGATAATAGCGGAGCCACCTCCCAACAATTGGGGGCTGATTTTTATTTTGGCTCTAACTCAGCTTTCTCAGCGCAGGTGTCCAATTCGCTCCTGCCTGGATAAATCCCCCCCATTGAAATGACTCAGCTGTTGGCACAAATCAGCCCAGGAGATAGTTCCCTGACTGGGTTTGTACCTCATGGGAGCAAGAATCATCATGTCCATAAAAAACCCACAGTAATGCTCTCACGCCTCAGAGGAGGTTTACTGGAATAAATTGCACATAAGGTTAATGGGACCATAGAATCGTAGGGACTTCCAAAGGACATCAAGTGCAACCCCCCTCCACTAAGCAGGGCCATCACTCTTCAGACCAGGTTGCCCAGAGCCCCTGACCTTGAATGGCTCCAGGGACAGGCGTCTACCACCTCTCTGGGAGCCTGTTTCAGGGATCCTGCAGCCTCAGATTCAAGAACTTTTTCCTCCTGTCCAGCCTCAATCTTCCCTTTTCCAGCTTCAAACCATGACCCCTTGGTCCTATCATTCCCTGCCCTTGGGAACAGTCTTCCCCAGCCTTCTGACAGACCCTTTCAGGAACTGGAAGGTCACCAGAAGGTCCCCCTGGAGCCGCCTTCTAGTCAGGCTGAACCCCAACTCTGTCAGCCAGAGCAGAGGAGCTCCAGCCCTCTGAGCATTTTCATGGATGTTCAAACAAAAGAGGGTTTCTCCGCTGTGTCTGTCCTCCCTGGGCTGCCCGGAAGCTCTGGGATGAGCTGCCTGCCCAAACCTCTGCCAAGCACGGAGCTGCGGGCAGTGCCTGCTAATTTACTGGGAGCGGGGGCTGGCAGAGGGTTAAGTGCAATAATCTGAAGCAGCATTTCTGTAACCTTATGACAAGGGTAGTAAAACCCAACGAGATGCACCGTGTTCCCTGGAATTTATCAGCCCAAGATCGTCTTTCTCTTCCAGGAAAGGTCACCATGTGCCTTATTTTATGGTGCTTGAAAAGAACAAGGGCAACTAGTCTGGTGTGTCTGCCTGGAAAACATTCAGGTGACAAGGTGTTTGTTCATGGTGAGATGATGGAGAGCAAAGGCAGGGCTTGTCCCCACTGCTGAGCCTCGGTCCCTGTCCGGTTCAGGTTCTCATTCCTCACACATCCCGTGGTTTTTCATGTGCACCAGGCAGAGATTGTTGCCTGCTGCACTGGGGTTGCTCTTCCTCCAATGTGTTTCTCTGAAGATGCAGGAGGCAACCCCAGGCTCCCACCCTCACAGCTCCTTCCTCTTCACAGGAAATATTGTTGTTTGGGTTTTGAGGTGTTTGTGCTGGGTGTTGTTGCTGCTCTCACAGAGCTGCCAGGCATTACCTTCCTGCTGGCTGGGTGCCACCTGTCCCTTAAAGCTGGAGGAACATGAAAAAACCTCAGAGTACTCGAAGGGAATTGTCTTCTCTTCACTGGAGCTTTTTCTGATGCTCAGATGATGCGGGCTGAGGATCTGGGATCTGCTCAGACCCTGAATCCCCAAGCTACTGTACCCCATTGTCACCTTCCTCGATCCACTGAAGCCCCACATGGCTCAGCAGCTCCAGCACAAAGTGCAGCTGCCTTGAACCCCAGGGTGGTGGTGGAGATTCAAAGATTTCTCATTGTTTGAGGCTGAGAAGCAGAGTCTATTTTGTGTAAAGTAATTAAATAAAGCCCTCGGTCTTCCCTGTGAAGTGGCTGCTACTGGTTGTTTCATTATGGGTTTTATTCTTTGGGAATATGACCCAGACAACACTTCTACCACCCTAAGGTTTCACTACAAGGGTCTTAAAAAGAAATCAATTATTTTTAGAAATATAAATATTTTATGCAGCTGCTTCTTTTCCTAATGCTGGAATAAAGCAAAACACTGCCATTGTGCTCTTTAGCGATAGAGAACGACACAGCAATCCAATTTCAAAGCCTGCAGCGCTTCACCTGAGTCACCTTCTCCAGGAACCTTAGGAAGGAGTCTGAAGTACAATATTCTCTGTTCAATTATGCATATCAGAGCTGGCCCTTCGGCTGTTGGAGCACAGTGGTCAGGCTCCGCTTGATGCCTGTCGAGCTCTGGCTCCGCTCAGGGGGAGAGGCAGCATCTCCCTCCCAGCCTAGAAACCCTGGTGCCCTGGAGAAGATGAAGCTGAAGTGGCGATGGGAACCTTCTCAGAATCTTTTTAGTTGGAAGAGACATTTAAGATCATCAAGTCCAACCTTCTCAGTGGTGGATGGTGACGACCTGGGGGGATGATTCTTCTTCTTATGCTGGGACATGAATGGGCTGGCAGAGCCACTGCTGGGAAGCTGGGAGGTCCTGGGTCCAGACAGTCTTTCACAGTATCACAGAACCACAGACAGGGGTTGAAGGGACCTTGGAAAATCATCTAGACCAACCCCCCGCTGCCAGAGCAGGGTCTCCTAGATCAGGTCACACTGGGCTGCATCCAGGGGGATCCATAGATTCCAACCCCCTCTGCCAGAGCAGGATCTCCTAGATCAGGTCACACTGGGCTGCATCCAGAGGGATCCATAGATTCCTAGAATCCCAAATTAAATGGGACCTCAAGGATCATCCAGCCTGACCTATCCAGCTAAAAATACAGGTGAAATGAGCTGTCCCAGCAGCCTGTCCAGCTGGGGCTGAAAACTGTCCCATGTAGGGCAATCGACCCCTGCCCTTGGGAGATGATTACAGTGGTTAATTGTTCTGATAGGGAAGAATTTTCTTCTGGATTCCAGTCAGAATCTCCCCAGGAGTAACTCAGACCCATCCTCCCTTGTCTTTCCATAGGACTCTTTGTAAAAAGGGAGTCACTGTCATCTTGGCAGCCACCCTGTGGGCACTGGGACATGAGGATAAGGGTTTGGAATGTCTCCAGAGCAGGAGACTCCCCAACCTCTCTGGGCAGCCTGTTGCTGGGCTCCATCACCCTTGCAGTAAAGTTTTTCCTTATCCTTCCATGGAATCTCCTCTTGTCCATGCTGCCCCTTGTCACAACAAGTGGACATAAGGCAAAGCTGAGGCACAACTGAGATTCCATCGCAACTGCAGGAGCAACATCTCACCCACAGGGCACCCAGCACTCAGGCAGGGCCAGGGTGCTGGGTACTCGCTCCCTCCCCTAACCTGGGAACCTGGCAAGGCTGAAGACCACAGGCATTTGGATTTGGATGTTGTTATTGTTTACATCAAGTGAGTGTATTCCCCGCTGCTTTGGGTTGCTCTTACATAATTTAGACCAATCACCGCTCTTCCTAATGCAACAAGCTCTTAACTTTGCTGAGCCCTCAGGCATCGAATTTATATTCTGTTCTGCTGCTGTGAAAATGAACGGTGTGACGGCGACAAGAGGAAGAAGGCGCTTTAAGGAGAGGGAAGAAGCCGAAAGAGAAAGAAAGATAGTTGAAAGAAGCAGAAAGACAGGGTGAGGAGAAGCTACAGAACAGCAAAGTGGTTTATAATGGAAGGACTGTAATTTATTTTGACACTAATCATGTATTATTCATTCAGAACAAAAATAAACCTTATTAACCAGGAAAAACAGATCTCCCATCTCCAGCCCACGTTGTGACGAGCGAGTCGCGGCGGTGAGGATCCTGACAGCCGCCAAGGCTGGCTCCGTGCCGCATCCTGCTCCGCACACGCCGGTCCTCTGGCGAGGCAGCACCCGCAGGCACGGTAGGCAGGAGCAGCGCACGACGCTCCCGTAGCGGTGCGAGGAGCTGCTGCTCGTAGTCACCAAGAGGAAAGATGACTTTGGCTGTCAGGGAGGTCAGAGAATGCACTGGCATTGTTTTCCTCCACAGCCAGTGTCCCTCGCCTCCAAGGCTCTCGACGTCTTTTCCAGGCTATAAATAGCCGTCTGTCGCTCCGTCCGCGGTAGTAGCAGCACTCAGAAGCCCAGAGGAAAATCAGACCGTCCTCAGGAAGCTGTGGCTCAGCAGCAGCCAGTGTGGAAGCTGAGCTGGACGTGTTTCAGCCCAGAGGTCCTGCCGTGAGGCTATTTGGAGGCTTTCAAAGCAGCCGCAGCCGATGCTGAGTTTACAGTGAGGCAGCAAACCTTGCTCTTGCCAGACGGGGATTTAGGATCTCTAGCTGTGAGATTTAGGGTGTCTCACCAGCAGGGCTTTCTCTTCCTGCAACCGTGGCTCAGGAAGAAAGAGTGCACAGACCTTCCCACACAGAAGCAGGAGCTGCCTGTGGTTTCTCAGAGGTCTTTCTTTCCCCATCATAGCACAGCCAGTTCCTAAGGTTCCTGACCAGGTTCCTGTCTCTGGTTCCTGACCAGGCTTGTGCCCAACCCATCCGCTCCTGGCATCAAAGCAAAACTCCCTGGCTCCCAGTGAGGTTTAGGGGGGATTTTAAAGCTTTATTACTGTCTTACAAGGCTTTAAATAATATTGGACTCTGCGTATCTTTCAAATCTACTTCCTTTAAATATCCATGATCAGGTTTTAAGGTCTAAGCCTGGAGATTTATGCGGCTGTCCTCTCTGTGATACAGTCGTGTGTGGCAAGTGATTTCAGCATTTACATTTCCTGATTTTGAAGCAAGTTTTCAAGGAATCACAGACTCGATTGAGTTGGAAGGGACCTCAGAGAGCATCCTTGCCATGGGCAGCAACACCTCTCACAAGACCAGGTTGCCCAGAGCCCCATCCAACCTGGCCTTGGACACTTCCAGGGATGGAGCAGCCACAACATCCCTGGACAACCTGTTCCAGGGCCTCAGCACCCTCACAGGGAGGAATTTCCTCCTCAGATCTCATCTCCATCTCTCCTCTTTTAGCTTGAACCCATCTCCTTAGTCTTATCACCAGAGTCTCTTGTAAAAATCCCTCTCTGTCTTTCCTGGAGCCCCTTCAGGGACTGCAAGTTTCGTTTCACACTTTGGGACTCTATTTTAACATCCAAAGGAAATACATTTCCAGAAGATGCTCTTTTCTGCTGGTGTAAGAGGAGTCCTGGAGAGGCAGCAGCGTGCTCTGAGCTCCTCAAGGTGTAAGATTAGCACCATCCCTTGTCTCCGTGGGCTTTGGATCACTGGCTGCCAGTTTTATTTACTTGTTAAAACATGGAGCAAATTGCAAAGGGGCTCCCTGAGACCCCCTTAGGCAGGAACTGGTGTCACTGGTGTCCTTGGAGAGCGAGCGGTGCTGATGGAGTCGTGGCTGGAGCAGGCAATAAGACACAGGACAAGGTGCTTTGGGAAGCAACAAATTACAAACAGAGGAATTTCAGCTCTGGAAAGCTCACACATTTAATTATGTAGCCAGACCTTCAGGGAAAAGAATTAGAACAATAATTATCAATTTGTTCTCTGTATCCAAGGGCAAATTTAGCAGTTAGAGGACAGAGTTGTTGCCGGCTTCTGGTTTTTTCCCTCCCTGCTCTTTGTAATCCTGATTAGCAAACTTTAGGCTTTGAAATGAATGAT
Organism: Phoeniculus purpureus; assembly: GCA_028565055.1. NCBI lineage: Eukaryota > Metazoa > Chordata > Aves > Bucerotiformes > Phoeniculidae > Phoeniculus > Phoeniculus purpureus. Next base: position 864,036 of record JAOXOE010000851.1, on the reverse strand, counting down.
TCCTCCTCTCTGGCCCTTCCAGAGCTGCTGGGTGTTTGCTAGGGCAGCGCTGAGGTCAGAGCCACCCTGGTAATGGGAAGTTTTGCCCAAGGGGAAGTTGTGTGAGGCTCTTGCTGCCTGGTTGCTTCTTCCCCCAGATCTGTACATGAGCAGCTGCGTCTTGAAAGCCTTGGGCAACCCTTCTGCTTTCTCCCAGTGAGCAGAAAAGGCTGCCCAGGGAAGGTTGCCCAGGGTCTACCTAAAATTCCCCTTCCTGCATCTGGAAAAGCAGATTTGCCTGGAGCCTGCTCTTCCCCAACCCTTTCCAGCAACACTCAGTGCTATCGGTAGGTTGTTTTGATGGCTGAAGGGCACAGGGTGCTGCTTGCTGGACCCCAGAGACCTCCACTGCCCCCCTGCCCACCTCACCAGCCTTATAGACCTTCTCTGTGCAACAGGTTCCCCCTGCCCAGCAAATTCCCTGCACGTTGCCTCATTATCGATTCCATCTCCTGTTAACAGCCCTGATCATAAACCTCGTTGGCGATAATGAGGTAGTTTATGTTGATTGTTGATCTATGGGAAGTTCCAGAAGCCACCTTCTTTATTTATGTGCCAGCGTAATGGCCATTCAATATTGTAGTTATGCAAATTATGGGTCTTTGTGCTTCTGCTGGCCTGAAAGCTGGGCAGAGTGGGATTTTCCCAAAGCAGAATTCCTCCTGAGGAGCTGTGTCCGTCCAAGGGGTTGCCAGTCCAGCAGTTAACTGCTCAGATGTTGCCCAGCTTGTTGTGAGGAAGGCTGCTCATCCTCCTCCTTGCTACACACACGGAGCAGTTTTCACTCAACCGTTACTGTTCATTTATTGCTCACTTTATTTAAAAAAACCAGCAGTTAGGAGAAAAACCCTCCTGTACCTGGTGTGTCAGGGAACTCTGGAACATCCCATCTCCTGAGCAAAGAGAGATCCTCCACCAGGATGGGCAGAGAAGGAGGTAGAACCCCACATGGTACCAGGGTCAATGTTCTCTGTGCGTTGTTGGGCGATCAGAGCATCCCTGATATTTTCCTCAGTTGCAAGAAAAGGCTCCTCTGGCCAGGCTGTCCCTGACCCCCATCCCTGCGACGAAGAGGTGAAGGCTGCAGGGCTGTGCACATCCTGCTCTCCTTAATGCCTTGCAGTTATCTCCTCCTGGCAGGCTTTAATTTACAGATAATGGAATTTTTCCCTTTTTTTTTTCCTCCTTTCTTTTACATTTACTGTTTGAACACATCAGTTTCCACTTGACCTGTCTGAACAACTTCTTGATGGATATTCAAGCTCTTTCATAAATGGGAGCTTATCCTTCAGCTCGAGGAGAGAATGAAACGTTAACAAGAAATAGAAAATGCAATTTGGCCTCTTCACAAGCGGAATTGGGGCTGGATGTACAGTAGGAACCCAGTGCAGGAGACCCAGGGGACACTTGGGTAGGTGAAAAGAGCATCTCCTGACCCATCCCCTCCTGCTTTGGGTAAGTGACAAGAGCAGAGCTGTTTGCTTGCCAATGGTGAGCTGAACCCAGTGGACCTCTCCCTGCCCTCTTCCTTCCTTTTGGGCTGTTTTTAAAACTATGGAGAGGAGAAAGATGCTGGAGTTGGCATGAAAAGCCTCCTGGAAATGAGCTGCATTATTAAAGATGCTCAATTTAATTCAGATTGATAACTGCATTTAAGGAGCGGGTTTCCCTTCTGTAATTGAGTTACACCTACAGCATTGAAGTCAGAATGATTTTAATCACTGCCAGCGTTGGGTGATGTATGCTAAACTCCTGGTGTCGATGCCAGTGCTCAGAAACATCAGTTAGAGACGATGCTACCTGCTCCCTCCCATTGCAGTCGAACGCTCCGTGTTGGGGCAGAGCTTTGGCTCCGGTGGCTCCTGACTGCGTTAGGAATGTTGTGTCCTGTTCTGGGCCCCTCAGTCCAGAAGGAGAGGGACCTGCTTGAAAAAGCCCAGCACAGAGCCATGAGAACGATGAAGGGAGCGAAGCATCTCTCCCATGAAGAAAGGCTGAGAGACCTGGGGTAGTTTAGTCTGGAGAGAAGGCTGAGAAGGATCTCATTAATGTCTGTAAATATCTGAGGGGTGGGGGTTAAGAGGAACGGGCCAGTCTCTTCCCATTGTTGCCCAGGAATAGGACACGGAATGATGGGGATAAGCTGGCACATGGGAAGTTCCACCTCGACATGAGGAGAAAATTCTTCCCTGTGAGGATGACGGAGCCCTGGAACAGGATGCCCAGAGAGGTTGTGGAGTCTCCTGCTCTGGAGACTTTCAAACCCCCCTGGATGCTCCTGTGTGAGCTGTGCTAGGGCATCCTGCTCTGGTAGTGGGGCTGGACTCTATGATCTCTACAGATCCCTTCCAACCCCTAACTTTCTGTGATTCTGTGTCCTACAATCTCTGCCCTTTGTGAGGTCCTGTGAATGATTCCCTTTGCCCTCAGCTCCTCTTGCTCCCCTCACTTTGAGGAGCATCCCTCATCCTTTCTCTTCTGTCCTTTCCCAGTCATCCTTGATTTCCTACTGTTTGGGATATGGATATCTGGGGTGTGTACATCCTCAAACTCACTGAGCACCCCCCCAACACCCTGGTCTTTTTTCATTTTGACATCAGATAACCTTGATAAATTTTCTTATTACATTTAATATCTTTGATCAATCACAGTAAAACTGGAGGAGATGAATTATTAAAATGAAGAATTGCTTTGTAGGGTTTATGGTTATTGTGTTACCTAAATTAAAAAGGTAGGTAGCTGTTATTTAAAAGAAAAAAAAACTATTCCCACTATTCCTAAAGCCAGGTTTGGCACTGCAGCTCCTGCCAGGAGCCTCTGATAAGCAGAAATCACATCAGTTCCTTTGCACTAATTAAGCAGCCCCCATTTTCCCACACCATGAATGATGGGTGAGAGGTGGAGCAGGTCATAGAACCGTAGAATCACTGGTCTGGACTGGGAGAGACCTCAGAGCTCACGCAGTGCCAACCCCTTGCCCTGGGCAGTGACACCTCTCACCAGACCAGGTTGTCCAGAGCCCCATCCAACCTGACCTTGGACACTGCCAAGGATGGAGCACCCACAACCTCCCTGAGCAACCTGTTCCAGGGCCTCAGCACCCTCACAGGGAGGAATTTCCTCCTCAGATCTCATCTCCATCTTTCCTCTTTTATCTCAAAGCCATTTCCCCTCATCCTATCAAACTCTTGTAAAAGAAGCCCTTCCCCAGCTTCCTTACAGGACCCTTCAGGTACTGGTGGGGTGATTTCTGTGCCAGGACATGGAACCCTCGAGATGAATGGAAGCAGGGACACAGCTGATCTCAGCTTAAGGCAAGCAAGAGGCTGGGTGCAGTGTGCAGATAGAGCATCCTGCCAGCTCACTGTCCCCCCACATAGCTTTTAGGGGCAGCGAAACCAGCTCAGCTCAGTTCAAGCTTCAAAGTTTTAACTACCCCACATTAAAAACACAAAGCTCAGAGCTAAGGACACCATCACTCCTGCTTGTGTGGCTGCTCAGACCCAAAGGAGATGTGTGAAGCTGAAGTTCCATGCTCAAGGAATCCTGAGACATGTACAAGACCAGCTCCTTCTGGAGGTGCCTCAGGCTGACCAGGATGCTCCACTGTCCTGGTTCCTCTGGGTACATTCCCAGCCCTGTTCTGTGGTCTCCAGCAGTTTGGGGTCAGCCCAAGGGCTGCACCTGGGAAGAGCAAAAGCCAGGGCACGGATGTCCCAGCCCAGCATCACCATCTCCTTAAAGAAGGAGGTTTGCGGAGGCTGGGTGCTCCTCCTTTTCCTCCTGCTCAGCTCCGGGGCTGCAGGGCTGACTCTTCACCCTGCTGCTGACGACATCTTCCTTGTTTGAGTGGCTGCATTCCCTGGGCTCAGCACCACTGTTCCTACTATTTCCTTGTTCTTTGAGTGGCTTGGGCTGTTTCATTCAATCCAGCTTCGCTGCAACCTGTGGCTGTCCTCTCCTTTTCGTGGTTTTCCTTTTCCTGATTCCCCTCTGTGGCTGGGGCTGGGTGTCACTGGATGTCAGACAAGCTGCTGGGGTTTAGCCCCAGATCTGGGCTAAATGGAGACATCTGTAAACGTGATGCTAGCTCACCCCTTCTTCTGGGGGGTGCTGAGCACTGCTGAAGGGCTGTGTGTGCTGCAGGAAGGTTGGGAAAAGCTTCTTGTGAGGAAAAACCCTCAACCATCATCCTACCACTAACAGCTCAGTTCTGCCTGCATCCACCCAGCTGTAGAGAAACCAGTCTGAGCTCATGGAGCCTGTGAAGATGCAGCTTCTTAGGCTTAGAACTGACAGCTTTACATCCCTCCCTGCCCCTGCCTAGATTGCAGGGGAAGACAATTAGAAGGGATAAAATTAAAGGGGCTTTTCCCAGGGATGAATTACTGGGTGCACACGGCGCTGCCGTGTCGGGATGAGCTGTGAGGGACCAGTGGGGTTGGGAGTGGATTATGTGTTTAGAGGGATAATGAACAAATCCAGAGCTATGGTTCTGCACGAGGGGAAAACCTGCAAGGGCTTAAGTATGTGAGGGAAGGAGCTGAGGAGCAGGTGGGAGACTGTAATTACCTGCTGCTGCCTTCCCTGAAACTTTGCCTGTAACATCAGTTACGGGTTATTTTGGGAGAGAAAACACTGGATGTGACGGACACGCTTCTGCCTGGCAGAGCGGCTCGGCAGACAGATCTCGGGGTGGGAAATCTGTTCCCGGCATCTTTTCAGCTCAGGAGATGTGGCCGATGTCGTAAGAAATCACATCCAGTTGCCAGAGCAAAGGAGCGCAGCAAGGCTCTGCATTCCAGGCTCCTTAATCAAAGCAAACTCCTGCATCTCTGGCCCATCATGAATTTTCTCTGTAGCCTTAAAAAGAGCTTTAAACTGCCAGGCTGCGGATATTTTCCTCCCATTGCTTCCTCCGTGTTGGTTCTTTCCATCAGAGGCTGTCAGTCCTGCGGCTCGCAGCTCTTCAGCGGTGATGGACGAGGGTGCCAGCAGGACCTCTGGCTGGAGGCAGAGCTGCTGTGATGGATGGGCTCGGCATGGGTTTTCCAGTAGCACTGGGCTTGCTGGAGCGCTGCGGGGTGCTGGGGCCGTGCAGAGAGCTGCACTTCCCAGGGCATGTTGTGGGGCTGATAGAGGATCCAGCTGTGCAGCACTTGTCAAGCAGGGATGATGCTTGTGAGTGACAGCAGGCAAACTGGGACCAGTTGCTCCAGCAGCAGCTCCTCCCTGGGGCTGTGAGGGCTCCTTGTGTGCAACCTCACAGCTGTAGACTTGAGTTGAAGTGTGAAGGCAGCCACAGCCGTGGTCAATGTCACCCTTGTGATGCTGAGAGCTGGTGTTTAGTAACGACTGGGGCAGAGTACAAGTCTTGTATCACCCTTGTGATGCTGACAGATGATGTTTGGTGATGCTGGGACAGCAGGGGGGATGACTGGGGCAGAGTAGGAGACCGCAGAACCACATAGAGATTCATCCTGTCCTCCCTGAGCAGCTTTAGAGCCAGTAACCAAACCCTCCCCATGCTGAGGGTCATCCCCCATCAGGTGGGGTGGCCAGGGCAGCCCTGCAGCAGCCTCAACACCACATCCCTGCTCTATTGACCGCTCCATTCCTATGGCACATGAAATTAATTTTGTATTTGTTTGGACTGCAAAGGGTTCTAACCTCTCGCTCCAGCCAGCTTTTGCCAACCCCAGGCAGTTTAATAGGAAAAGCGTTTGATTAAAAAATTTAATAGCCCCCGAATGATGGAACAGCTTCTGTCCACAATATATTAAGCTTCTGGCATTCAGATTTATATGCAGTGTAAACTTCCTGTATATGAAAACATTTGTTTCCTCTCCCACAACCACAGCAGAGCAGAAGCTCTTCCCCTGCTTCATTTCCAGCCACTGGTTTAATTGCTTTTTTTTTTTGTTGAAGCTGCTGCAGATGGGGAGGCAGGTTCCAGCTGCAGTTATGTGATGGAGCAGAAGGAAACACTGGTGCTGGTGGTCACCAGCAAGCCCAGTTAGTGGTTGTGCAGGGTTTGGGCTCCCAGTGCAGGGTAGAAAGCTGATTTCCAGTGGAAAGCTATTGGGAATCTTGAGTACTGGGGTCAGTTCTGGGCCCCTCAGTTCAAGAAGGACATTGATGAGCTGGAGCACGTGTGGAGAAGGGCAACGGAGCTGGGGAAGGGCCTGGAGGACAGGGCTGATGGGGAGAGGCTGAGGGAGCTGGGGCTGGTTAGTCTGGAGACTTATTGCTCTTTACAGCTCCCTGAGAGGAGGGTGGAGAGAGGTGCGGGTCAGTCTCTCCTCCCAGGTCAGCAGGGATAGGACAAGAGGAAACAGCCTCAAGTGGTGCCAGGGCAGGGTTGGGTTTGAGATCAGGAGAAATCTCTTCCCTGGCAGAGTGGTCAGGGGTTGTAACAGGCTGCCCAGGGAGAGGGGGAGTCGTCATCCTCGGAGAGGTTCGATAAACAGGTAGCTGTGGCCCTGGAGGACAGAGTTCAGTGGGCAGGGTGGGGTTGGGGTGATGATTGCACTGGATGATCTTGGAGCTCTCTTCCAACCTGAATGATTCCATGATTCTTGTGCCATCAGTAATTTCTCATTGTGGCCTGTTAAACTCCTGCATCTGGGCTTGGCTGATGGCCATGACCAGTGGCCTCTGCCATCCCATTGAGTTACAGGTTAGCACACCCCCCCCCGCCAAGATCACTCAAGATCACTTTGTTGGAGCCTAAATAAACTCTTGCCACTGGCAGACCCCATAGATCTTCATTACTGTTTGCCTCAGCTGATCTGCCCAACACTTCTCCTCTCCCCAAGAATTCCCAGAGTGCCCATAACTCTTCTCCAGGTCTAGGAGTTAATCGTATTTTGGAGCAGATTGATGCACTCAGTTTACATTTTCCTTCTCTCAGGCCTTTGCTTTTCAGTCAAACCCAGTCACTTTGCATCACAGGAGCAGCTTCAGTCCAGCGACCAAAGCCAGGGGCTGAGTCTGTCTCTCAAAGGGAGGATGAAGACTTGACCAGGCTGGATGAAGAGACAAGGGATGGAGAAAAGAGTAGGAGGGAGGGTAGTAATTCAGGGCATCACCTCCAGCTTCTTTCTTGGGGAAGGATGTCTGTGGCAGGCAGCATCCCCCAGCATCATACCCTTGGCCGGGAGGGCAGCGTCAGAACTCTCCTCCACTCGGCTGCTGGAGAAACTGGCATTTAATTCTGCATTGCTTCTAATCCTCTTACTCCTGTGGGCTTTGCAGGGGTGGATTTGGAGCTGTTTCTAGCTAGATCATAATGCCAGGAGGAATCGTGGGCTTTAGGCTCTCTTGTAAGAATTAATAGAGATTTTTGTCACCCTAGAGAAGCTCGGGAGGGAGGAAAAATTCCCCACAAAATGCAGCACAGTGGGGTTGGGGCAGCTCGGGGGAGTGTGGGGCCAGGACTGAGACAAGTCAGAGGACTCTCAATATCAAATCCATGCACAGGTTCCACAGCCAAGGGAAACTGCCGGTTATCTTTGGCGACACTTTATTAGTGAAGAACAGTTTGTTCCTCTGCTCTTCTGACTGCCTCTTTTTTTTTGTTGGAGATGAGAAACTCTATGTGAAATATGCTGTAAAATACCTAATGTGCCTTTTTGGGATAATAACTCATGGTCTGTGTTCATAAATTCACTTCTGGCTTAAAGAAAAGGGGGAAGGAGAGGCAGGAGATATCCCAGATAATTTATAACACTACTCTCTGCTATTACTCCCCAGCTGTCCTGATGCTGCTACTCAGGGATTTGGATCCTACACGGAGACAGCAGTCAGCTTGCAGCCCTTCATTTCAGTTTTCAGGCTACATTAGGCTTTTCAAAGCTGAAGAACCATTTGAAAAACACATAAGCCCACTTGTGAGAGCTGGAGGTAAGTGTCGTATCCCGAGAACGGAGCCGCGCTAGTGCCTGGTTTGATCTACTGGCCAATTAAGGATTGTCGACAAAACTAGGAAATTTGCATCCAAATGTTGTTCCCAGCATGATAAATAGGAGTTTTCCTACCCTTCCTGTACCGAGAGGACAATCTCATTTCATTTACAGTCAGACTTTGCCACCACATGTACAACCTAAAGCATTAGTCACTCCCTGACAGCAGACACGGTGCTTCCTCCTCAGGAGATTTTGCTGTGCAAGGAGGATCAGTCATAGGTTGGACCTTTGGGAAGGCTGGTCAGAGAATCATTGACTGTGTTGGGTAGGAAGGGACCTTCAAAGGTCATCTAGTCCAAACCCCCCTACAACATGCAGGGCCAGCACTCACCAGGATAGGTTGCCCAGAGCCCCATCCAGCCCGATCTTGAATAGCTCCAGGGATGGAGCCTCCACCCCTTCTCTGGACAGCCTGTTCCAGGGATCCCCCACCCTCAGGTTCAAGAACTGTTTTCGTAGGGGACTCTTCTCCATTAACAGCTGTTTCACCCCAGAATCCTGCCCATGCACCTAGAGAACAGCTGTTGCTTCAGTCCTACCCACCAAGGCATCAAAAGAGCTGCAAGGGGCTGGTGGCCAGGGTGAGGCGCGGTGGTCCTTGAGGAGAGCCCTGTGCCCCGAGAGCAGTCCCTGGCTCTCAGCCATCGCTGCGGGTTATATAATCCAGTGATTTAAGGTCTGTGTCTGGGTTAAGAAGATACGCTGAGGGCGAAGCCGTCCTCGGCTCTGGGCTCCGCTTTCCAAGGCACACAGTGGGACAGCTCTCTGTTTGCGGTCTCTCTCTCAATCCCACTCACAAAACTGAATTATTATCCCTGCAATGAGATTCTTAAGGTTAAGAACAAACATTTATCCATAAAGAACATCGTGGAGAACTTGTCTGCTTTGGAGTCAACACGATATCTAAAGCTGTCTTAGCACTTTCTGTGTCTTAACAGAAACATTTGTCGTTTCATTAGCGCCAAGTGCACTCATCAGCTGTTATTTTGAGACGAGTTTGTGTGAAATCTAAGGAGTTTTGGGGCCTCACAGCGAAGGTTGTGCCTGCTTGATGTGGCAGCACTTGCTGCTCGCTCTGAGGAGTCAAGGGATGCTGCTGGCCCTGGGGTACGCCAAGCAGGTGCGAAAGCAGCGCCAATCCCCCATCCTGCCTCTTAATAAAGCTGTAATAAACCCAAATGAGGATTTATTGCACCAGGCAGACATTTCTTCAATTCTTGGAGTCCATGACCTCACTGTTGGTTTTGAACCATTGCTCAATTTGCACTCATTGCAGTTTGAAGCTCAGCACTGTGATTAATCACGGGGCCAGAACATCGCTGGGCTGCACCATCGGGGAGATGGAGATTAATTAGCAAAGGCTATTTGAGTGCACGGTTCAGCATCTCAAATAATCAGAGCTGCTGCATCCCCATCGCTGCCAGAGCATCCCTGATCTGTCAGAGCTGGGATCAAATTTTCCTTTGGGTTATCTGCCCCAGTGTTGAGCTTAGAGTCAGTTCCTGGGGTGCAAATGGGGTGTGAGACCCCCCCCATGTCCGATAACACCATCAGGCAATTGATGCTCCTTGTGAGTGATGCCAGCAATCACCAGCGCAGGAGACTTTTCATCATCTTTACCAACTGATTTACCAACCAAACCTGCTCCTACGCTGCCCCTGGAAGCACTCTGGGCGTAGCTCACGGCCATCCTCTGCTCTGACTGGGATATCTGCAATGAGAGGATGGGCAGTCTTAATGTCTGTGGCTCTCAGAGAGGGTGGAGGATCCACTTGTCCTGTTCACAAAAGAAACCCTAGTCCTTGTCATAAAAACCCCTACAAGAACTGAGGGCTTCCTTGTGCACCTCTCCATGAATCAGCCTGCCGATGGACCTGCCAGAGCTTGCAGGGAGCTGTTTGCTCCAAGCAATTAACTCAACCGATGAATTGGGAGATGACAATTCCTTATACACACGCATGAAAAGGAGGCTGTAATGTTTCTGTCGTAGAGATTTGTGCTTGAAAGTTTGGAAGTGGATCCAGATCTCTCCCTCCCTCGTGCTGTGTCAGCTGTGGTGTTCCCTGCTGCTATTTACGGGGCAGATGCTACTCCCCTGCATGAGTCCGTCCTCTGAGGAGCTGCTTGAGCAGCTCCCTCCCTCCCTCCTTCCCTCTCACTGCAGACCCAGCCTGGTAGATTGGAGGAGGAGTGAAAGATAAACTCCTCAGTGGCTCGTGAGGATAGAAAGAGGAGGTGTTTGGGGCTAAAATAAGCTCTTGTTGACGCTGTTTCCTGCTATAAACAAGTGTAAAGTGTCTTTCCATTCCTCAGTCCTATCAGATGAAGGCTGGTTGTGGTAGTGGAGCCATCCCTGCTGGGCAGGAGACACCAGGGCCGTGGTGGGATGCTGTGCTGGCCTGGACGATGCCTCTTGGGAACTGCTGGAGAGATGGAGTCATAGAATCATAATGGCTTGAAAGGACCACCAGGATGATCAAGTCCAGCCCTCATGCCAGCATCTCCCTAACTGCTAGACCATGGCCTCAAGTGCTCTAGCTACTTGGTTTTTTAAACACCTCCAGGGATGGTGACTCCACCTGTTCCAGGGTCCAGACACTCTCTTAGTAAAGAACTTCTTCCTGAGATCCAATCTAAACCTCCCTTGACGCAACTCGTGTCACCCTGAAGATGCCGGGAATGGAGGACAAAGACGTCTGGGGATGTCAATGGCAAGGCTCTGCAGAACGAACATTAGCTCCCACTTAGCTTTTATTATCCAGCTCCATCATGTGCTGGTGCAGCTGAGCAGGCAGGAGGGAATCAATAGGTGAGGGCTGGAGTTATGGAAAAGAATCTGGCGGCTGGAGGTTCTTCCTGCCACCTTTAGCCACTGCTCAGGAGCTTTGTGCAAACAGATCATGGATCTTCCTGGCAGAAGCCCTGAGTGATGAGAAGTATTGATTTGCAGGGATTTGTGGGCCCTTTTGGATGGAGCACGAAGGCTTCTCGCTGCTGGCAGCCTGGCAGTGGAGCATCTCAGGTGAGATTTGTTCTGTAGGAGACATCTCAGGATGGGCACAGCTCCATCCCCAGGGACTGATCTGCTCGTGCTTCTGCGCCTCAGTTCTGGGGTATCAGTAACTACATAAGAGCCTGAGATTTTTAACTCTCAGCCCACTACAGACCTCAGATTTTCTATAACAGCACCCAATTAAAAGTAATCACAGAATCACAGAACATTAGGGATTGGAAGGGACCTCAGAAGATCATCTAGTCCAATCCCCAATGCACCAGTGAGATCAGAGCCAGAGAATCCCAGAATCATTAAGGTTGGAAAAGACCTCTTAAAATCATCGAGTCCACCCTTCAACCTGATACCAGGTCTTCATGACTATTGAAGTTTTAATACTCTTTTCACTTGCAGCTAATCTGGCCCTCATCATCATTAGCAAGAGGAGAAAGTGAGATGAGCAGAACCATGGCTGGAGCAGCTCTGAGGCAACAGGGCTCCCAGTTTGGGCGTTCCTGTTGCTCCCACTTTCTGTGGAGGAAGGCAGCCATCAGCTTTTGCTCAGCCAGGTGCTGTTACCGGAGCCCTGCCTGTTGCTGCGACTGTTAATGCTCTTCAAAAAATAATTCAGCCAGAGGGTATCGATTTGCTGAAGCCGTCGGCACCTCCAGCAGCTCCTGCAAGGACAGATTGTGAAATGGAAATGAATCTCTGAGCAAAACCTAATTTGCTTAAAATAACTGCAGAGGTTGGATTGTTCTGTGCTGGAAGAACAAATAAGCAAGAGGAAGGAGCGAAGGGTGAGTAACGAGTGTGAGCTGTGTGTGACACTTTTTAATAGAGGATTATGGATGGAATCAGTGGAGCGGTGCGTCCGTTCCAGTTGTAGCTCATGTCTGCTCCTTGAAACAGTCACATTTGGGATGAAGGAGCTGGGGCTGGTTAGTCTGGAGGAAAGGAGGCTGAAGGGAGACCTTATTGCTGTCTACAACTCCCTGAAAGGAGGGTGGATAGAGGTGGGGGTCGGTCTCTTCTCCCACATCACCAGCAATAGGACGAGAGGAAACAGCATCAAGTGGTGCCAGGGCAGGGTTAGGTTGGAGATCAGGAGAAAGGGTTAAGTTGGACATCAGGAGATATCTCTTCCCTGCCAGAGTGGTCAGGGGTTGGAACAGGCTGCCTAGGGAGGGAAGCAGTCACTGTCCCTGGAGGAGTACAACAAACGAGTAGCTGTGGCCCTGGAGGACAGGGTTTAGAAAGCAGGGTGGGGTTAGGGTGATGGTTGCACTGGATGATCTTGGATGTCTCTTCCAACCTTAATGATTCTGTGATCTCAGCTGTGATCCTGCAGTCCATGCAGGGTTATTAATGAGGCCTTTGGTGTGACTTTCTCTTGCAGAATTTCTAATAACTCTTCAATAAACATGCAGATATGAGGTATCTGGAGTAAAGCTGGATGTGGGGCCCACGGGAGTTTTGCAGAAGGTGCCTTGGTTTGGACCACCCTGGGATCCTGCTCTGGTGCTGCTGATGGTCACGGGTGCTGTTGGAGGGGCTGGAGCCTTTCTCCCCAGCTCTCCCTCCTTAAACATCCCCTGGCTGTATTTAGAGATCATTTAGATGTGGTGCTGAGAGACCTGATCTAGTGGTGGACTTAGCAGAGTTCAGTTATTGATTGGACTTGATGACCTGCTATTGTGGTTTGAAAATTATCAGAATTTTCAGGCTTACAGGTTTGTGCTTTTATGAAGGAAAGAAAACGTCCTGTTGCTTTAAGAGGCTTCTCTTCCCCGGAACTGTCCC
>JAOXOE010000851.1:791557-831886 GCA_028565055.1 Phoeniculus purpureus | reverse complement strand
GGAGGTTGTGGCTGCTCCATCCCTGGCAGTGTCCAAGGCCAGGTTGGATGGGGCTCTGGGCAACCTGGTCTGGTGAGGGGTGTCACTGCCCGTGGCAGGGGGTTGGCACTGGGTGAGCTCTGAGATCCCTTCCAACCCAACCCAGTCTGCGATTCTATGATCTGATGATTTGAAGAACCTGGTCACGTGGGGCTGATCGCAGCAGCAGACACCCAAACAGAGCAGCCGCTATCAGCTGGAGGAAGAGAGGCTCCAGGATAAGCATGAAATTGGATCAGGGGGATGATTTACCAGCAGCCACTACGTGCCCAGCTCCCCACAGAGGAGTCTGAGCTGGTGAGGAGTCTCACATGTGGGCTGGGTGTTTGCCTTGAACTGCCCTGGAGGAGCCTCATTTGGGCATCGGGCATCTGTCTGGGATGAGAGAAGAGATGACAGAAGTCACCAAATGCTTCTGGCTCTGTTGCGATGCTGCTGCTGTCAGCTCTGGCTGCAACTGAGCTCACTTGGGGATGCAGTGAAGGGGCCTCATCTTGAGTACTGGGATCAGTTCTGGGCACCTCAGAACAAGAAGGACATTGAAGGGCTAGTGCAGGTGCAGAGAAGAGCCTGGAGCACAGGTCTGATGGGGAGAGGCTGAGGGAGCTGGAGCTGGTTAGTCTGGAGAAAAGGAGGCTGAGGGGAGACCTTATTGCTCTTTACAGCTCCCTGAGAGGAGGATGGAGAGAGATAAGGGTCAGTCTCTCCTCCCAGTTCAGCAGAGATAGGACAAGAGGAAACAGCCTCAAGTGGTGCCAGGGCAGGGTTAGGTTGGAGACCAGGAGAAATCTCTTCCCTGGCAGTGTCAGGGGTTGGAACAGGCTGCCCAGGGAGAGAGGGAGTAGTCGTCATCCTCGGAGAGGTTCGATGAACAGGTAGCTGTGGCCCTGGGGGTCAGGGTTTGGTGGGCAAGGTGGGGTTGGGATGATGGTTGGACTGGATGACCTCGAAGGTCTCTTCCAACCTGAATGATTCTATGAAAATGCCAAAGGGAGGGCAAAAAGTTCTGCTGCTTCTGCTCAGAAACCACCCTGCAGCACCCCAGGGTGCCAACAGCTGCTGCCTCTTGTTTTGCTGAGCTAGCCCTGGTTGCCCAGAGCCCAGCTATGTGTAGAGGTGTGCAGGGGGGCATGTACACTGCCACGCACCCCTAGAACAGTATTTCAGTGTCTGGGCCAGGTCAGAGGCAGGAGGCTCCTTCTCCTGGTGGCTGCTGTGCGGGAGGCTTTGCCGAGCTCCTTAGCTGGCCCTGCCATTCTCCAGAGGGAACGCAACAGCTTGGCTGCTGTGGGTGTCTTTGACGTCACCCCGTGGCTGGGGTGGGATGTGGGACCTCCTGAGCATCCTCAGCTCTGACCCTCGCATGAAGAACAGTGGTGCCATCATTTGGATGGGAGCTGTGGGAGCTCTTCCAGCTTCCAAGAATAGCAGCCCAGGCAAGGCTGGATTAGTCCCCGTGGAGGACCATCACTGCCTGAGCGCAGGGAACGGGTGCTGGGAAGCGCTTCCATCATTCCTAGCCCTGCAGAAGGAGCAGGAACCCGGGCACCAGGGCCATCAAGCCTTTTATGGGGAAGGCACAGAATTAATCGGTGGGATCAGCAGTGTCATCATTGCTCACAGAAAACAAACCCAAGGCAATTATTATTTGCAGCTTGTCGGGGGGGCTGCGGCTAATCTCATTACGAGCGGAGCAGCAAGGCATCAGGGAAATCTCCCGGTGCCGATAAAGCACTCGGCAGCTGCACAAAGCAATTATGGTGGAACCTCTGGGCTGGTCGTGAGGATGCACTTGGGAGCTCAGCCTATTCTTGGGGCCACGTAGGGACATGTAGGAGGGATGTCCCCTGCTGAGCAGCTCCTGCCTGCCCTACTTGTCCTTGCTGCAGCCTATCGTGGCTTCCAGTAGCATCTGGTGAGCAGGATGCTCTTCCTCAAGCTCGTCCCAGCACCTTTTCCCTCGTGAATGACTGGCTGATGCCTGGTCAATGTGCAGCTCTGCTGAAAACCCTGCTAGGAGCAAAGCAGTTTGCTGGGAGCTGTAGGACTGGTCCCCTGTGGCCACCCTCATGGTCCTGTGCTGGAGATGGTCACCTACAGAATCATTCAGGTTGGAAAAGACCGTTAAGATCATCAAGTCCAACCAATAACCCAACTCTACCCAGGCCACCACCAGACCAGATCTCAGCACATCTAAACACCTCTAGGGATGGGGACTCAACCCACTCCCTGGGCAGTCTGTTCCAAGGCCTGAAGACCCTTTCAATGAAGCTGTTTCTCCTCATGGCCAGTCTAACCCTCCCCTGGTGCAGCTTGAAGCCAGCCCCTCTTGTTCTGTCACTAATGACCTGTGAGAAGAGACCAGCCCCCACCTCTCTGCAGTGTCCATTCAGGTAGTTGTAGAGGGGGATAAGGTCTCACCACATCCTCCTCTTCCTCAGACTAACCAGCCCCAGGTCTCTCAGTTGCCCCTCACAAGACTTGTCTAGACCCTCTTAGCATTGCAGAACAAAGCTGTCTCATGCCAGAAGGTGGTAGGAGATGCTTCTGGGCAGCCGTGTGGGCTGTTAGCGGATGGCGTTAGAGCGGTTTGATTTTCTTTACGCAAATAAACTCTAAATCATTGCAGAGCTCTTGCACTGCTCTAAATTGTAACTTGGCTGTTTAAAAGTTTTCTGTGCACTAATTCATCCAGCCCCTTCATTTCCATTCTGCTGACGGCGCACGAACTTGCTGCTTTTCTGTTTCATCCCAGAAAATTCTAACTTGGGGAAATTTATGGTTTTGATTTCAATCAGGATGTTTCCAAAGATTCCACGGCAGTAAGGAATCTGTTTGGGGTTTTTCTTTTCAAGAAAGATGGTGGCTTGGCACCAGGGGACATCAGGAAAAATTCCTTCCCTGCCAGAGGGGTCAGGGGTTGGAACAGGCTGCCCAGGGAGCAGGGGAGTCACCATCCTTGGAGGGGTTCAACAGACTAGTAGCTGTGGCTGTGGAGGACAAGGTTTAGTGAGCAGGGTGAAGATGGGTTGATGGTTGGACTGGATGATCTGGGAGGCCTCTTCCAAGCAATCTGTGATCCTGTGATGACCAGATATTAGTGCCATCCTTGGTGCACACAGGTTTCTCAAGGGCTTCCTATGAGCTGCTGCTACTTGTTGCATGGGTTGAGTTGGAGCAGCAACTCTTGGCAATGTG
Source organism: Phoeniculus purpureus (assembly GCA_028565055.1). Classification (NCBI taxonomy): domain Eukaryota; kingdom Metazoa; phylum Chordata; class Aves; order Bucerotiformes; family Phoeniculidae; genus Phoeniculus; species Phoeniculus purpureus. The sequence continues at coordinate 828,649 of JAOXOE010000851.1, read as the reverse complement.
CCCCAGGGAGGACCCAGCAAGCCCCTTTTTTTTTTTGTTGCTGTCCATGTGTCCTTCATCTCCTTTTCCTACCCTGAAAAAGCCTGTGGGGAGAGAAGAAGACTCAGGAGGGGCACCTTCTCCTTCTCTCCAACTCCCTGAAGGGAGGTTGTAGTCAGGTGAAGGTTGGGCTCTTCTCCCAGGCAACCAGCACCAGGACAAGAAGGCAGGGCCTGAAGCTGCCAAAGGAAGGGTGAAGTTGGATGTTAGGAAGCCCTTCCTCGTGGAAAAAGGAATCAGACCCTGGAATGGACTGTCCATGGCAGTGGTGGAGTCTCCGTCCTTGGAGGTGTTGAAGGACAGCCTGGCTGTGACCCTTAGTGCCCTAGTGTGGCCACTGTGGTTATGTTAGGGGCTGGACTGGGCTGGATGAGCTCAGAGGACTTTTCCAGACTCAATGACTCTGGGATTCTGAGAGCTGGACACCACCACCACAGCCCATCACTTGGTGCCGTGTCTGGAGGCTCCTTGGTGCTCCAGTAGCATCCCATTGGGCGCTGAAATGCTGTGATTTCACTCTTCCAAATGCCACCAGAGCAAGTCGCAGGAGGGATTATTTTTGGCTCCGTTCAGCGTAGTTACCTAGCAATTTGCAGAAGCCTTGGTGTTACTGGGTGGTTACCGGAGCCGCTTGAGCTCCTTCGCAGCGAGCAATCCATTTGTTGCCTTTGGTTCCTTTCTTCTGCTCACAAATAGTCCAGACGCCAGCTTGAAGTCTTTACAAATTTGTTCTCTGTTGGAAAGATTTCAGCCCCGTTGCTTGTTTGGGAAATATTTCCTCTGATCGTTGCCTTTGAGTTCGCGGCGCCTCGAACTCCCACATCGCGCTTGAGCTCGGTCCGCCGTGCCGATGCTGTGCTTTGTGAGGAGAAGGGGAAACCAGAATATTCCAATAGGAGTCTTCTGCAGGACATTGCTGGGAACCCTCTCGGTGATATTTTGCTTTCACACGTTTCCTCCGAGTGAAAAGGAGTCACGTGCAAACGCCTCCCTCTTCCGCCTTCTCGCTGCGTGTTCCCGTGCACGCGCAGCCGTCGCTGCTTTAATGAGCCATAAATACTGTTTACGTTGGGCTTGTTATCTCTGAGGTAATTTATGCTTCTCCTTTTTTTTTTGGCTCATCCAGGGTGTCTACAGGCCGTCTGCACTCTGTAGAACTCAAACTGCTCTAATGAGGGGTTGTTATTCAGTTAATAAACAGTGTTGATGGTTAGAAGCAGAGCGAGTCATAGATTCACAGAATCCTACAATCGTTTAGGTTGGAAAAGACCTTGAAGATCATCCAGTCCAACCCTTAACCCAACTGGCACAACCCCCCTGCTAAACCCTGGCCCTGGGCTCCAGAGCTCCACGACTGTGAAACACATCCAGGGATGGTGATTCAACCCCCATTCCCTGGGCAGCCTGTTCCAAGGGCTGAGGGCCCTTTCCAGGAAGAAGTTTCTCCTCATGGCCAACCCAAACCTCCGCTGAAGCAGCCTGAGGCCATTTCCTCTTGTCCTGTCGCTTGTTCCTTGTGAGAAGAAACCAACCCCCACCTATCTTCACAATCCTTTCAGGTAGATGTAGACAGCAATGAGGTCTCCCCTCAGCCTTCTCCTCTTCTGATTAAGCAGTCCTTCCATCACACACTGTAGCAGAAAAGCCCCCGGGGAAAATCCCAAGTGATGCAGAACAAGGAGAACAACATCCAGGTGGCAAAGAACCATGGAGCTACGGTAAATTTTCAAGGACATTAATTAGGAACAAATCAAAGAGGCTTCAATTCTATGCATAGGGGTATCCACACTATTAAATTAAAGCTAAAAGAGACAAAACCTGTTGGAGGGGGGTTGTGGAGTCTCCTTCTCTGGAGACGTTTAAAACCTGTCTGGACGTGTTCCTGTGCAACTTGGTCTAGGTGATCCTGCTGTGGCAGGGGGATTGGACTGGATGATCTTTCAAGGTCCCTTCTAATCCCTAATGATTCTATGATTTCTTCCCCTTGTGGGCATCAAGAGTCCAAGGCCAGGTTGGATGGGGCTCTGGGCACCCTGTTCTGGTGACAGGTCTCGCTGCCCATGGCAGGGGGTTGGCACTGGGTGAGCTTCGAGCTCCTTTCCAACCCAACCCAGTCTGTGATCTCCTATATCCACCCCTGGCACTGTGGAGGCTCCAGGGTACCAACCCATGGTGAGGAAGCTGAAGGTCACTGGGATGGTCTCCTGTACGTCGCCCCGTGTTGGCTCTGCAGTGGCAGCTCTTGCATGCGATGACGTTATCAGGTAGCACCGATGCTTTGCAGGAGGAACGTGCCGCTCGAACTCTGCTCCCCCAGCACGTTACCTTTCATTAGCTCCCTTCTCCTGCCCGTTTTGTTCTTCCACGTGTTGCAGAGAAGACGACTTGAGCTGGTTCTTGTGGAGCTCCGGCGAGTGCTGGATGTTTGCTTTAAATAGAATTAACCATGCAAATTGAATCATGTGAGCGTAAATTAGGGCTCATTTCGCCGGTGCTCTCCGTATCGCTTAACCTACCATTTACCCCAAGACATCTGCTAAGTGCCATTCTTTCAAGTACTTAAACAGCACCTAGTGCTACCAAAAAAGCCCCAGCCTCACGCAACAACGGAGCTGCCAGAAAGCCTGTAATTATCATTAAAGGACTATTGTGCTTCTGGCAAGAGTAAAGGCTGCGGGTGAGGCTTTCCAGGCTGCCTCTTGCCTTGCCAAGGGGAGCGGGGGCCGAAACCTGCCTAGTCCCTTTCCCTGCTCCCTCCGGCAGCTGGGAAGATCCCAACAGGCACTTAACGCTGGTTCTGCCCAAACCCCGCTTGGTTTTAGGCAGGGCTCATCCCCTGGTGAAGCTCCACAGCATGAGGCAGCACGCAGCCTTCAGTATCTCTTGCTGGCATCACTTCTTCTGCAGCTGATAAGAGGAGAGAGAGGGCCCAGGGCTGCAGCCAGCACAGTGTCGCTCCTCCAAGCCTTCTGCCGCGTGATCCATTATTTACACGGTTATTTAAGCCTTTGTTGTCGTAGCGGGGAGAATTAATGCACCAACCTCGCTGAGAAGATGGAGTGCTGGCAGGCTGGGAGCGCCCGGCGCTCTGCCCTTCAGCGCGGCTCTGCTGCAGATGGCAGCCGACAGCGTGACGGTGGCAAGGATGTCGGAGGGTGATGGCGCTGCTGCTGCTGCTGCTGCTGCCTGAGCAGCTCAGAGGGGTCTCATGGATGCTCTGGATGCTCCTCAGATGGACCCCTGGTGGGAAACGGCTGTGCCTGTAGAAGAGGAGGATGAAAAGAGACCTCACTGGTCTACCTGAAGGGAAGCTGCACTAAGGCAGGGGTTGTCCTCGTCTCCTTAGAGACTGGCTATAGGACAAGAGGAAATGGGGTCAGGCTGTGCCAGGGGAGGGTCAGATGGGATCTCAGGAAAAACTTCTTCCCAGAAAGAGTGAGGAGGCCTTGGAACAGGCTGCCCAGAGAGGGGGTGGAGACATCAATCATCCTTGGAGGGGTTCAACGAGTGGGCAGCCAAGGTGTTTGAGGAGCTGGGTTAGTGGTTGGGGGTTGTAGGGTGGCAGATGCTTGGACAGATGATCTCGAAGGTCTTTTCCAACCTCGGTGAGTCGATGATTCTCTGCGCTTGCTGTGCGGTTCCTACAGCGTGAGAGGATTTTTTGTGGCTGGACTGAACAGCGTCAGGCACGGCTCCTCCACAGCGGTTATGCAAATTCTCAGCCATAATGACACATTGTCTTGTGTGATCGTGCAAACAGATGGCCCAAAGACAGCCTCAAGATCTGAATTAGTCCTGGGCTCCTGCGACGGCGCGGGGAGCATATGGCCCTCGTAGATTCCTGGTTTAGCCTTAATAGCGAAGCGAACCGATTTCAGCTGAATAAAAGGGGAAGAAGAGGAGCCAAACCAAGATTGTGATGATTCAGTAGGACTTGGACTTCTTCTGAGGATCTGAAACGGGGCCCCTCCTCAGCCTTGCGCTGCCTTCCAGCAACAGACCACGTTTTGCTGTCAATGAAGACAGGAGCAGAAGTGCGGAGGGTGCGGGCGGGCGCCTGTTCCTGGGCACATCCCGGGGTGGCAGATGTCACGCTGACGTGGAGGAAAGCCTCCACATGGAGCAGATGGTTGAGCTGGCTGCTGTGCTTGTGGTGCCCAACAGCCTGGTTGTATCAGCCCATCCCACGTGGCACGTTGGGGGAGTTTGTGTTGCACGTGGATGCGCCGAGCTGGACTCTCGCAGGGGTGTCGTGGACCACATGACTGGTGGCCAAAGGCTCAATGGAGGGCTCTCGTGCCATCCTCTCTGTGAAAAGCAAGTCGCCGCCGTCTCCAGCGCCGGTTGCCCTGCAAGGTGGTGAAGCAGGGGTGCAGAAGCAGCGCGGTCGCTTGCAGCAGCTCTGCCTCTGGGCCAGGGCAGCTCTTCAAGCTCCTACAGCATCGTTCTCACCTGCGTGGGCTCAGCTCAGAGCCCACTCCAGCCCCGTTTATTCCTGCTGCAGCCTCCCAGCCGGCTCTGCGGGGGTTTATAAATTCCACTTGGCGCTTTGTTTTATTGCCAGGCTCCAGGAGCTGCTTTGATAGATGGCTTCTCTTCTCCCCTTTGTCACATCCCTGCCACGTGTGGGATCAATCACTGGGTTCCAACTCGGAGCCATCCAGAGGGGCACCTGTCCTGGAACACGTGGCATCCCACGTCCACCCTGCAAATCCATCACATCCTGGGTTTCTTTTTCTCGTGCAGAAAAACCTAAAGATGTTTTTTACAGCAGCTCATGGGCGCTGCTCAGGGTTTCTCTAAGAGGAAAGTGATGCATGTGAGGAAAGCGCCGAGCGACGACGATTAGGTCTGTCAGAGAAATAACGAACATGCATTAACCAGTGGCTGCTGCTGTAACTTCACCCCTCTGACAGCAGCTCAGACGCACTGTCACTTCAAGCCCAGGATGCAGCAGCATCTGTGTGAGAAGGGATTTGATTTTTTTTTAAATCTATGCTGGTTTTAAGCAGCTGGGAGAGGGAGGGGTCTGGGTCCTAATGTTTGCCAAGAGCAAATTCTTTCAGTAATCGGAGTAAGTGGTCCCCAAGGCTCGCAGCTCTGAAAGCCTGTGGAAAGGATCCTGGTCCCTGAGCTGCTGCCATGTGGGTTTGTGATGCTGGAATGGCTGCAGCAGGGCTGAGCTCTGCTGGCTGCCCTAGAATGGAATAACTGGGGCTGCTCTGGAGTGGAGTAACAACAGCTGCTCTGGAGCAGAGTGACTGGGCTGTGGAGTGACTGGGGCTCTTCTGGAGTGGAGTAATTGAGGCTGCTCTGGCACAGAGTAATGGGAGCTACTCTGGAGCAGAGTGACTGGGGTGTGGAGTAACTGGGGCTGCTCTGGAGCAGAGTGACTGGAGCTGCTTTGGAGCGGAGTAACTGGAGCTACTCTGGAGCAGAGTGACTGAGGCTGATCCTGTGCTTTCTGCAGTGCCCCCCTCTATGAAAATGATCATCAGCAGGAAATGCTCCAGCTGATTTTTTCCTTTACCATCTCCTGTGTTATGTAAACCAGCCGAGCAGGGCTGCTGGCCTTGCCCCAGTGGGCAGAGAAACCCAAAATTCAAAGTTTCCATGAAAACAAACAGCTCCGGAGATGTGGAGGGACCCCTGGGAGCACCAGTCCCTCCTCACTGCTGCATTCCTGTGGGTCTGCTGCAGCCAGCATTCCACCATCCCTCCTTGCCTACCCCTGCAGTCCATCGGGCAATGCAGCTCTCTGGTCCCCAGTGCTCAGCACCAGCCTGGAAGTGCTGCCGGCATCTCCGGTTTCCATGGCGACCGCAGGATGCTGCGCACGGAGTCGGGTACTGGTGTGTGCCACGGCTCTGCCAGCTTCTGCTGGTTCCTTCAGCAGGTGGGTGGCACCAAGTGGGTGGCACGAGCTGCTTCGCAGCTGGAGGAGCCCACAGGGATGTGGGTGCAGGGCTCAGAGCCAGCTGCTGGGGGTTATTTCATGGCAGAGAGAGCAGTGCCCCTGTGCTGGAAGGGACTGCTCCAGCCCTGCTCAGAAGCCTAACATGTGTGTATAAATATTCCTGGTAGGGCAGCAAGACAAATGAGCCCAGCTCTTGGAACCATCCATCTCACTCGCATGGTCTGGACCCCACAACCTTTTCCAAGTAAATTAAGTCCTGTGCCTGGCACTATTTGCTCCAGCAAGCTGTTGTGCTCTGAGGCAGAGCAGCATGAGGTGGGTTTTGGGGGAGCCCAAGGTGACACCTGGCTCTGTGCAGGTGGAATGTGATGGGGTGACGACTGGTTTGGTGTTAGACAACAGTCTCCTGGTTTGGATTGCTTAGGGCAGATGCCACCATTGCTGAGGAAACAGCTTGTGCTGGTGCCCTCCTTGAAGGAGAATTGAGGATTTTATTCCCTGCCTTCACCAGAACTTGGATGCTGGGGGTGGACCGTAGCCCCACAGTGACCACAACTGTCCTACAGTTCTGCCCAAGGTGACCCTCACTCCACACTCACCTGAGATGCTGCCGGCAGAGCGAACGTGAGGGGACACAAACTGTTAACATCCAGTCGTGGTTCTGTTCTCAGCGCAGTCTCCTGGTGTAGGAGGCTCCCCGCTGCCTCCCGATCTCTCTTTGCTGACACGCAGCAGAAAAAGCCGAGCAGGTGGCTGTCGGCTGCAGCTCCCAAAGTGCTCCTGGTGCCCTGGGCAGGCGGAGCTGCCGGTTTCCTTCTTCTGGGAATTATTGAGGGTTTAAAACCAGAAGAGGAGCAGCAGGGATGCTCCCTCACCCCACGCTGCTCCTCTCTGCTTTCTTTTGGGTTGGAACTGGGGGTTCAGCCCTCCTGTCCCCACAACTGTCCATTGTGCCTGGACAGAGGAGAGAGTTGCCGGGCTGTGCGGTTCTGCTGTGGGGTTTTAGATGGAGCTCTGCTTCTGTCAAGCCATCGTTCCTCACTTCAGTCTCACGTCTGAGCAGCACCGACTGGAACAAGTGCTTTTCAAAGCCAAGATTTTCTATTTCTGAAGCCACAGTGATGCCAGTAACAGAGTAGCAGGAAGTCTGCAGGACAGTGGTGCCTCAGGACTGCTTGGCCAGATCCACACAAGGTCAAGGTCAAAGACCATCTTCTTGTTCAAGTGAGGTCTGGAGCTCTGGCTCAGTGGCAAATTGCCACGTTGGCTCCACAGGAATCCCCATAGTGACTGCAGCTGAGTTCCTTTGCTTGAAACCACACTCAGCTCAGATTTAAAAGCTGCACAGGAATTGCTGCTAAATGGCAAGTGACTTCCTCAGCTGCCTTTGGTACCCAGGGCTGCCTCAGGAGGAAGCCCCATCTTCATGTTGGACTCATGTTCATGGCCTCTTGGAGACAGAACAGAGAAGAGAGAAGAGAGGAGAGAGGAGAGACGAAAGAGGAAAGAGGAAAGAGGAAAGAGGAAAGAGGAGAGGAGAGAGCAGTGCACAGAGAGTGGGGTCATGTGGGACTCTCCTGGAGTTGCCGAATGGAGACGGCGGTTGCCGCGCGGCGAGAGCTCGGTCTCCCTGGCAATGGTTGCCATGCAATAGCTGCTGTGGCACCGTGGCTGCCTCTCTTCGCTCCAACACATTTTTCTTCCCAAGGGAATGTGCTTGTACTGGAGACCCCAGGGAGGCAGCGGCACCACGGAGCCCTGCAACGTGACGACTGGGCGCTGTGGGATGGGGGGAACCTGCTGATGAGGGAAAAACAGAGAGAGATGGGAGTCTGGAGCTCTGGTGGAACCGCACCTGGGTCTGCAGCGAAGGCATTGCAATGGGAATGAGCAGCATTGTGCCCATATCCTGCTGCACCAGGCTCCTTCCCAGGTCCTGCATCCTGTCCCACCATGGAGTATGACCGTCAGTCCCAACCACGCAGCAGTTGCAGTTTTCCAGGCATAAAGTGGCCTGGAAGACATCGCTAATCCTTTTTTTTGGTGGCTTTGTAACTCATTTTTGGTGGTTATTCAACTCTTTCAGGTCTTAACCCAAGCCGTGGTTTGTCACTCACAGCTTCTTCTGAGCTCCTGGGTTTGATGGCCTCACGATTCGGTGGTTGTGCTTCGTGTACTCCATCAAAAACTCATCTATTTTTAAACCCAGACCATCCATAGGAACAGAAACTCCTTAGTTTAAAGCCAAACATAAAAGAAAAACAAATGGAACACAAGCAGGTAGTAGAAGAAGAAAAAAACAGTGGGAAGAAACAACATCCCCAGATGAACAAGCACTTTGCCTCTTGCACCCCATGCTTGGTTCTGCTGGCAACATGACCCCCCGTGTCTTTTGATGGTGTGAAACACTATGAGCAATGCCTTGAGCACAGGGTCTGCTGACATCCCACTCCTGTGGCCAGTATTTTATCTCAGGGGTCACTACTGGGTGCAGTTTTGTTCAGTATCTTCATCAATGACCTAGAGGAGGGGATAGGGTGTCCCCTCATCAAGTTTGCTGATGATACAAAACTGGGAGGGGCGGCTGATACACTAGAAGGTTCTGCTGACACTCGGTGGGATCTGAACAGGTTGGAGAGCTGGGTGAAGTGGGACTTCACGAAGATTAATCATGGCAGGTCCTGCATCTAGGGGGAAATCACACCAGGCACCAGTACAGATTAGGGGTCGTCCTGCTGGATAGCAGCTCCATGGAGAAAGACTTTGGGGTCCTGGTGGACAGTCAGTTCTCCACGGGACAGCAGTATGCTCTGTGGCCAAGAGGGCAAAAGGAATCATGGGGTGCATCAAGAAAAGGCTGTCCAAAAGTCTACTATGTCAGCAAGTCTTCTCTACTCTGCCCTTGGGAGACTCAGGGGAGACCTTCTCCCTCTCTACAACTCCCTGTAGGGAGGTTGTAGTCAGGTGGTGGTCAGGCTCTTCTCCCAGGCAACCAGCACCAGGATGAACAGGCAGGGCCTGAAGCTGCCAAGTGGAGGGTGAGGTTGGATGTTAGGAAGCCCTTCCTCACAGAAAGGGGGAATCAGAGCCTGGACTGGACTGCCCAGGGCAGTGGTGGAGTCCCCATTCCTGGAGGTGTTGAAGACCAGCCTGGCTATGCCCCTTAGTGTCCTGGTGTGGCCTCTATGGGGTGGGCTGGGTGAGCTCAGAGGGCTTTTCCAACCTCAGTCGTTCTATGATTCTGTGACCACACCTGGAGTACTGTGTCCAGTTTGGGGTTTCCCAGTTCAAGAGAGACTGGGATCTACTGGAGAGAAGCCAATGGAGGGCTATGAGGATGATGATAGGACTCAAACTTCCTCACTGTGAAGAAAGGCTGATGGACCTGGAGCTGTTTATTCTGGAGAGGAGAAGGCTGAGAGGGATCTCGCTGCTGTCTGTAAATACCTGAGGGGTGGGGGTCAAGAGGAAGGGGCCAGTCTCTTCTCAGTGATGCCCAGTAACAAGACAAGGAACGATGGGGATAAGCCAGGACACGGGAAGTTCCACCTCAACATGAGGAGACACTTCTTTTCTGTGAGAGTGATGGAGCCCTGGCACAGGCTGCCTGGAGAGGCTGTTTCACAAATGACTTGCGCTGGGTTCTTCTACCCGCTTTTCGGAGCAAACAATCGCGCTGAACCGAGCGTCGCTCGTCAGACAGCCGTAATTGGATTTGGAACGTGTTGTATTGTGAATTAAGCTGACTGATGGGGAAGTGTCAGTTTTATTAACAGTCTTCCTTCAGATGATAATTTTATATCTGTAAGGATGAGTTACACGAGCACTTGAAGGCATCCGTTCTAAACGATGGAGTCGTTTTAAGAGGCCGGCTTTCCCTTTTATATGCTTGTTCTTAAATATTTTATCTCCTCGTGGGGAACTGTGTCCAATTAGGAGCCAAAACCAGGCTAAGAAATGCCACATGATCGAGCAATTAGTTTGCATCTGGATCACTGAGCAGCAGCCAAGCCCTGGCCGGGAAGGTTCGGGCACTGCCCTGAGCGCAGCCCCGACTTTGGGGTGATGGATTTTGAGCTTCATCCCACGATGCTACTGGGTTCAAAAACATTTTGCTTCGTTTTTTTTCCCCCTCTGACCAGCTTTTGTGATGGGTTTTTGTGTGTCAGTCCTGTAGCTGTGAGTAAACACAAATGGGTTGAATTCTCCGGGCAGGAAGAGCCAGATGATGTTTTCTGCTTCCGAAAAATAGACTTTGAGAGGAATTCACGGCTCAAACACATCTGAGGGCTGCAGTGGTGTGAGAAAGGCAGAATTCTTTAGTAGAACCCCGTTTCTGTTGTGTGTTATGATGAATACCCATGTCATACCCAGATAAGAGCAAGCAGAACTCCAGCACTCAGCTTTGGGATGTGGTTAAAGTCTAACCTAGCCAGTGCTGAACCGGGATGAGGCTGGAAGCTCTGACCTCTCTCTGCATCACTCAGTGGGGCTGCAATGAACATATCCACCTCCTTATATCTTTTCCAGAAGAGAGAAGGAAATGTAGCAAGAAAAGGACTAAGACAGACAACTCAAACACTTGGGAACATCCCCAACTCCCTTCCACCGAAGGAAACCTGCTCTTGGCACTGTTCCACGTCATTCACAGCAAGGGGATGTGATTTCCCTTCGTCACTCCCAGCCACTCTGAAATCAAAAGGGTTTGGGGATTATACGGCTGTGCGAGCGAGCGGGACGGCTCAGAGCTCTTTGCTGGAGCTGCAGGTCACCGCTTCGTTTCCCTTTGCTGCTTAAGCCGAATCTAATTAAGGGCATCTTAACAGATACTTGGTGTGCGTTGGGGTCGGAGCAGAGGTTGCGAGAGGCAGCTGGCAGAGACGGCGGCCGACGGATTCCCCTCTGACCACTCATTTATCACCGGGCACCGGCCACTTCATTACGTCTCCATTGATCACTTAAATACTTGGGGCTTTATTTATCCCACCGGCAGGCAGGAGAAATTGCAGGGATGGAGAACAATCAGCTTTGACTCAAATTTAAGGAAGAAAAATGAGCTGATAAAACCGCCGCTGTGCCCAGCTTCTCTTTCAGAGGGGGCTTTTATGGGATTTGGACTGGGGTTGGGTTTTCTTCACTAATTAAAAAAATGGGCTGAAAATCAGTGGAAAAAACCCCTCTTTGGACAGTTCTTAGTGTTCTGCAAATGATCACATGAGGTGAAGGAGGAGAAGGTCTGTGCTGCCCCATGGAGCAGAGCTTCAGGCACAGTGGGGCTCCAGGGATCTCCAGGCTTTTGTCACCAGAACTCCAGTGGCATGAGGTCACTGGGTGGTTTTGTGAGGTGTGGTGGGGTTTTAGGGCCATGGGAGGTGCTGGGAGCCCCCTGGTCTGACCTGGGTGGTGAACACAAGCTGATTCCCAGAGGTGCCATCACCCCATACTGAGGTTTGGTGGCCAAGAGTGAAACCCACTGTTTTAAATTGGTTTTCTAAAGTGGGACGTGGGGAAACAACAGGTATTGAGCAAAATCCTCCTGATTTCCTACCCATTTATCTCCTTTCTGACATGTGAGTGCAGTGCTGGAGCCATCCCAGTGATCCCATTCCCAATGGGATCCAGCGATAGGACAAGGGGAAGTGGTTTGGAGCTGAAGGAGAGGAGGTTCAGACTAGATCTTAGGAAGAAGTTCTTCAGTGCAAGGGTAGAGACACTCTGGAATCAATTGCTTGGAGAGGCTGTGTGTGCCCCCTCCCTGGAGGTGCTCAAGGCTGGGTTGGATGACTGACGTCTTGAGCAACCAAGTCTAGTTGAGAGGCATCACTCCCCATGACAGGGGGTTGGAGTAGATGAGCTCTGAGGTCCCTTCCAACCTCAGCCATTCTGTGATTCTGTGATTCCATGATTCCCATCGGGAGCTGGGTGCCCTTACTGCTCCCTCAGCTGAGGTTATTGCTGGGATACAACCCCCAGCGATCGCAGAGACCCCTTCTGACCCACGGCCAGAGGTGGAGCAGCACTCCTGTGGAGGATGCTGTCGGGTCTGCCCACCGCCCATCCCCCTCACAGAAGGAATCCCAGATTTCAAAGGCAAATCAGAATTCCACCCGTTCTTTGGAGAAGATCTGAATCCGAGTCCTCTGCCCAAGCGCTTCTGTGCTGGATTAGTTTGAAGTCAGACGCTCTAGCGGCACAGAGAGCGCGAGGCCGGATTTGCATGTGAAATGAATCACTCCTGATGTGATTAAAAATGCCATCGAGGTTGAAGTTAAGGCTTTTTTTGTTACTACTATTAAAGTTGGGTGGTTGGGTTCCCCCCCCTCTTCGTAATTTTCCACCCCCACAGATGAGCATCATTCAGAGGAACCAAAGAGAAAGTTTCTCGGCGATTCATTACTGAGGGTCTGGGGGGAATTCTTGGTTTCTCAGTGAAAAAGAAAAGCTAAAAATAAAGGGGTTTTTTTCCATCAGTGAAATATTTCTGTAGGAGCTGAGGTTTGGGGAAACATGGAGGCAGCACTTTGTCTTGTGACTCGTCAGTGTTAGCTAATGAGGAAGGGGAGAGAGGATGGGCAGAGCAAGGTGTGGGATGGGATGGGCACTGGGGATGGAGGTGCTGCTGCTCCCAGTGTCCTCCAGTCTAAGCATGTTTGGTGATAACACTGGTAGAACTTGATCTGGGAAACACAGGGCAGAGCAATGGAGAAGGACCAGTTTCCCAGTCATGGGATGGTTCTCCACGCATGTGCTCTGAGGCATGGAGTTGAGAGCCACCTTTGAAGTCTTCTGAATAACTCTGATGAAGTGGAGGGTTGTGGCACCCAGGTACACGCAGACCCTGCAGGATCTGTGCAGGAACCAAACACAGATCCCCAAAGTTTGCACAGAGTCAGAAGCTGTCCATCTCTACACAACTGGCCAGAACAGATGTGCCTTGAGGCCTGGGAGCATCTGCCTCCTGTATCCCCATCCTACCATATTCCCATCCCACCTGCATCTCCATCCCACCTACATAAACATCCCATCTACACCTCCATACCTCCTGTACCTCCATATCATCTGCATCTCCACACTACTGTATCTTCATCCCACCTACATAAACATCCCATCTACATCTCCATACCTCCTGTACCTCCATATCATCTGCATCTCCACACTACTGTATCTTCATCCCACTGCACCTCCATCCTACTGTATCTGCATTCCACCCCATCTGCATCTGCATCCCACCTTCATCTCCATCCCACCATATCTCCATCCTACCCTACTTCCATCCCACCTGCATCTCCATCCCACCGTATCTGCACCCTGCCCTATTTCCATCCCACCTGCATCTCCTTCCTACTGTATCTCCCACCCTATTTGCATCCCTCCCAGCTCTCCATCCCACCCCATCCCCACGCCCAGAGCCATCACTCCCTGAGGAAATATTATTAGCATGATTAAAAAAAACAGGAGGAGGAACATCCCAGGCAACCACCACATCCCTTCGCACGCTCTTACGAAAGCAGCTGCGTGTCAGCCTGTGTCTCAGTACGAGCGTTTCCCCGACACTAGCAGGACCCAGCAGCGGCTGGAAGGAGGAGTCGCTCCATCCCTGTAGCCGCGGAGCTGAAACTGTGTTTGTATGCAAGTGTGGGCTTTCTAAACACACGCCGGCTACAGCAGACACCGCGTGTTCGTAGCAGGGCAGCTTCTTACCAGACCAGGAGGATTTTTTTTGAAGCATTTTGCATTACAATTTTTCCCCTTTTTTCTATTTTTTTCCTCTTTTAAAAATCTTTTTCTCCATCTCCCCCCCCCTCCCGTTTCTTTTCCCTTTTTTCTCTCCTTTTTTATTCCGAGCATCAGAGCGTTTGACGGACACATTGGAAAATTAAAACCTAATCGAAGCGGATCACAGGCAGCTCAGCAGGGGCGTTATTTTCCGGTGAGCAGCGAGGGAACGGCGGAGCGGTGACGCCCGGCTTTTGTAGCCCTGTCACTTTGATGAATCCTTTAGCACCATCAGAGGCAGCGGGCGACGCTCGGGTTTTTCACCGCCTCTCCCGGCGGGGCGATGCCAGCTGGAGCAGCAGTGCGGGCTGGACTCAGGGAGCCTCATTCCGCAGCAGAGCAAATGTGTTTTCCGCTAATCAGCAACATCCTTTTTCCCTTGTAAACACAAATTGGACATGGGGAAGCGGCGTTGGGAGGAGTGATGATGGCTCGTGGAGCATCTCTGTTATGAGGGCAGGCTGGGAGAGCTGGGGTTGTTCAGCCTGAAGTGGAGGAGAAGGCTCCGGGGGGACCTTTTAGTGACCTTCCAGTCCCTGAAAGGGGCTGTCAGAAGGCTGGGGAAGGCTGTTCACAGGAGCAGGGAACAATAGGATGAGGGGTCATGGTTTGAAGCTGGGAAAGAGCAGACTGATGCTGAAGCTGTTCGATATGAGGGTAGGGGGTCCCTGGAACAGGCTGCCCAGAGAGGGAGGTGGAGGCCCCATCCCTGGAGCCATTCAAGGTCAGGCTGGCTGGGGCTCTGGGCAACCTGTTCTGGTGAGTGTTGGCCCTGCTTGTTGTAGGGGGATTAGACTGGATGCCCTTTGGAGGTCCCTTCCTACCCAACCCATTCTATGATTCTATGCCCACACAACTTCCCAGGAGCAGACCCTTTGGCCAAAGGCTGCTCTCAAGTCCAGCTCACCCCACCTTTGTGTAAGAATCCCCCAAAGCATTGAGGTTTGAGCTGACCAACTGATCTTCACAGGTCCCTTCCACTCCTCACCACTCTGTGATTCTATGGGGCATCAACCAGAACAATCAACGCAAAGATCTCCCTCTGGATTCACCGTGGATGCTGTTCCCCAGTCCAAGCCTTCACCTTGAATGCAGCCAGTTTGACCGCTCAGGGATGCCCATGGCCAAGCTCACTCAAGGGTTCCATTGCGCTGAATGGTGCTTCTCAGTGGGCACCAGCCCTTTGCAGCTTCCAGAGTGGTGCTGTGACTGTGTGGGCCACCAAGGGCTGTGTTTTGCCTGTTTCCTGCTAGAAGGTTCTGCAAAGCCCCATTGGTGCACAGCAGACAAACACGGGGGTGCAGGGGGTTGGCTGGGGTGCTCCTGGAGCTCCCAATGGGCTCCTGGCTCTGCTGTGGAGGGTTGGCCACAGGCAGTTTCCCAGGGAAAATAAAACCAATCATGGCTTGGCATCACATCTGCCTGCGAACGTTTTCCATCCCACATCTGCTGCTTTGAATTAGGACCTGAATATTCATCTCCAAAATGTATAATTTATACTTACAGCAGACAATTCATAATTTAAGTGTTATTGCTCTAAATTAAGTCTAACATTTAAGCTGGCTGCAGACCAGATAACTAAAACCAAGATACCGTGAAGGAGGGAAAGTCGCGCTCATGGCAGCTCACGTCGCAGGATGCCGGCTGGATGGTGGTACCCAACCACATGGCTGATGGGATGATGCCCCACTCAGAGCAGAGCCAGCCTCAGCTGCACATGATGACTTCACCAGCACCAGGGTGGCCAGCAGGACCAGAGAGGTGATCATCCCCTGTACTGGGCACTGGTGAGGCCTCATCTCGAGTTCTGGGATCAGTTCTGGGCACCTCAGTACAAGAAGGACATTGAGGGGCTGGAGGGGTTGCAGAGAAGGACAACAAAGCAGGGGAAGGTCCTGGAGGACAGGTCTGATGGGGAGAGGCTGAGGGAGCTGGGGCTGGTTAGTCTGGAGACTTATTGCTCTTTACAGCTCCCTGAGAGGAGGATGGAGCGAGGTGGGGGTTGGTCTCTTCTTCCCAATCACCAGCAATAGGACAAGAGGAAATGACCTCAGTGGAGGGTTAGGTTGGAGATCAGGCGAAATCTCTTCGCTGCCAGAGTGGTCAGGGGTTGGAACAGGCTGCCCAGGGATGGGGGCATTGCTGTTCCTGGAGGGGTTCAAGCAATGAGTAGCTGTGTCCCTGGGGGACAGGGTTCAGTGAGCAAGGTGAGGTAGGGATGATGGTTGCACTGGGTGATCTTGGAGGTCTCTTCCAACCTTGAAGATTCTGTGATTCTATGCCTCAGTCAGAGCCTGAAAGAGAAAGAAACAGAAAAAAAGAAAAGGATAAAGAATCAGAAATGAAAATTAAACATGAAAATTTAATTAAATCACCCTTTGATCACTCTCTGTGGAATGGACTTAGTTGGGAAGATTATTTGTTGGAGAGCAATAATAGCTTCTAATGAGGGTAGGATTCTGCGTAAAATGAGGTTTGTTTTGCTGGGTTGTTGGGTTGTTTTTGACACCAACCCATTTTTCCCCCACATAAATCAACAAGACCGGGTGCCCATTACCAGCTAAATGTTATTGAACTTGTATTTTTTAGCCCGCTGACCCGCCGGTGTTTATCCATCTGGAGGTCCTGGTTTAAAGTCAACACAGAAATAGACTCAGAGCAGTCAATGGAGAAGCACTTTGGGCTTGGCTGACACAAAGCAGGTGCTGAGCACAGCCCTGAACTCCCAGGAAAAGTGAGGTTGGAGACAAATGTTTTTCACAGAACATTAGGGATTGGAAGGGACCTCGAA
The DNA here is from genome assembly GCA_028565055.1 of Phoeniculus purpureus. NCBI lineage: Eukaryota > Metazoa > Chordata > Aves > Bucerotiformes > Phoeniculidae > Phoeniculus > Phoeniculus purpureus. The sequence continues at coordinate 812,126 of JAOXOE010000851.1, read as the reverse complement.
AGATCATCCAGTCCAATCTCCCCACCACAGCAGGACCTCCTAGATCCAGTTGCACAGGAACACATCCAGGTTGGTTTTAAACGTCTCCAGAGAAGGAGACTCCACAACGCCCCTGGGCAGCCTCTTCCAGTGCTCTGTCACCCTCACTGGGAAGAAGTTCCTTCTCATGCTGATGTGGAACCTCCTCTGCTCCAGCTCACACCCATTGCCCCTTGTTCTATCCTTAGGTGACACTGTTGTCCATCCTCTCCACGCTGGATGGATCAGTCACAATCACAGAATGTCAGGGGTTGGAAGGGACCTCTAGAGATCATCTAGTCCAACCACCCTGCCAGGCTGGGTCACACAGGGCTGTGTCCAGGCTGGTTTTGAACATCTCCAGTTAAGGGGACAGCTGCATGAGCTCCAGAGACATGGGCTTCTCTATCACTGTCCCCAGAAATCAGCCTGTCTGGCCAGGATGAGGAGCTGGAGAGACACCACCTGTCCTGGATGGGTGATGAGCAGTGCCTTTGGACCACACTCATCCTCACCTCCCATAAAGAGCAGCTGTGGCTGCCTCAGCTTTGTGAGTGAGGCCCTTAAAGATTTGCATAGATCATAATACATGTGAGTCATAAGCAGCCAGCATTTAAAAATGCTCCCTGGAAGAAAAGAACCCAATATCCCCATTAGAGCTTTTATCCCCTGCTATTTCATATCACAATAAAATGTCAAAAGGAAAAGAGAAGCAGATTTCTGATATTATTACTTTGAACTTTTCTTGGCTATACTCCCCTGAAGCATGACATTTACCGAGGAGAGGGAGGGGGGAAAAGAGAAGAGGCTGGAATATCTCCTTAATCATCTTTATTTCAGCTCCATGACTGGACCTCGTTGGGATCCACGAGCTGGGGTGGCCACGGGACCCTCCCTTTGTCCTCGGTACCTTCAGGCTGCTCTGCTGAAACCCACGTGAAGAGAAGGAGCAGGTAAAAATGAATGTGATCATTATCAGCCCTATGAGCATCATCATGTGTGACGTGGTCTAGGGGATCCTGCTCTGGCAGGGGGATTGGACTAGATGATCTCTCGAGGTCCCTTCCAGTCCCTAATGTTCTGTGGTTATCAATGTCAGCAGGAAGAGGATGGCAATACAATAATGCGACGCTCGGAGCTTCTCCAGGCATCAGCCGGCTGATTCACTTGAGTTCCTGGGAGAAACACCAGGAATAACCACCCACCCCAGTGGGTCTATCCTGGCTGTTTCCATGAGGCTGGGCTTTACACCACAATGTCAAGGGTGTCTCCAGGGGGTTCCAAACGAAGCAGTTTGTGAAGAAGTTAGAAGTCATGAAAAGTTGATAGGGGAAGGAGAAGTGGGAAGAGATGTCATAAAAAAGTGAAGAAGAGGAAAGTGTTTCTTCCTTCAGAAGCTTTTACAAGTCCATTTAAGAAATCCATTTGAACTGTACTTTAATCTCGTTTATGGACCTAATAAAGTTGGTGTCAGGGAGGTTCACAAAAGTGGGGCACGAACACCGCAAACAACTTCCATTCCAGACAAAAAAATTCCACTTCTTGTCAGGAGATGGCAAAGGCTGAATTTCCAGGGGCTTTGCTGGCAGGGGAAGGGGTGGCCAGGATTATCCTGCTGGTGCTGGGAACTCCAAGCAGCATCTTCCATCTGCAATGCTCTGTGATGGGCACCTGAGGGGGAATTCAGTCGCAGAGTTAGAAAGTCAAGCCCGTGGACCAGGGTGTGAGGAGCTCCTCTTGATCTTGAAGGGACGGTACAACAACCCTGGAGATGAAATCCTGACCCCACGTTGGGATGCCTGGAGTTCCCACTCGGTACCGGGGTCAGGATGGGGAATTCCTAACCAGTATTAACGATCTTACAGGAGGCACCTGGTGAAGTAAGTTCTCAGGGCAATGCTTTCTCCTGTAGGCTTTTGGGTGGGTTAATAAAATGAATCATCAAAGCTACCAGCCCTGAAGAATCCCGTGCAGTCAGGATTCAGTCCGGAGTGAGGACCGGGATGCTGAACACGCTGCTCCTTCCAAAGGCAGAAGCAGGCAGGAGTGCAAATGATGCTCTAGGCGGCTCGACTCCTCCAAAACTCAGACCTGGAGCTGAACCAGCAAAGAGCCACGCTGAACCCTGATGGTGGCCAAGTGGCAGCACTGTGGGGAAGCTGTCCACGCCGGGGTCGCACCGGTGCTGGGGTTTGCTGGCTGCGGAGGGGGCGCAGCGGCTGTGCTGGGTGCTGCTGTGGGCGGAAAGGTGTTGTTATGGTAACAAACGACTGGTGCTCTCCCAAGGAAGCACGACTGCGCCTTAATAGCGGGGAAGCGCAGGCAAGCAGCAGAGGATAATATTTCAAAGAAATTTAATGAGACATGAATTGTACACGCTCACTCTCTGGAGTGCGCAGCGCTTCAAGAGGGAGGACGAGCCGGCGCTCACAAGCTGCCTCATGCGGCTAGCGGGGCTGTTGTGCCCTTGCCGGCCAAACTTTGAGGCACCCGCTCAACTCCCCCAGTACCTGGGACCTCCAGAAGGTTTTATTTTCTCTGGAGCTGCATCTTCTCCCCAATCCCAGGGACCTCCAGGAGTTTTTATCCTTTGAAGCTGCATCTTCTCCCCAGTCCCTGGGACCTCCAAGAGCTTTTATTTTCTCTGGAGCTTCACCTTCTTCCCAATCCCAGGGACCTCCAGGAAGTTTTATCCTCTGAAGTTTCATCTCCCAATCCCTGGGACCTCCAGGAGGTTTTGTCCTCTGAAGCTTCATCTTCTCCCAATCCCAGGAACCTCCAGGAAGTTTTATCCTCTGAAGTTTCATCTCCCAATCCCTGGGACCTCCAGGAGGTTTTATTTTCTCTGGAGCTTTATCTTCTCCCCAATCCCTGGGACCTCCAGGAGCTTTTGTCCTCTGAAGCTTCATCTTCTCCCAATCTCTGGGACCTCCAGGAGGTTTTATCCTTTGATGCTTCATCTTCTCCCAATCTCTGGGACCTCCATGAGCTTTTATTTTCTCTGGAGCTTTATGTTCTCTCCAATCCCTGGGATGTCCAGGAGGTTTTGTCCTCTGATGTGACATCTTCACCCCAATCCCTGGGACCGCCACAAACTTTCATTTTCTCTGAAGCCCCAGCCTCTACCTTAAAGGTGCTGCTCATCTACCAGCACCATGGGAAAGCCAGAGATGTGACATCCTTCATAGGACAGTCTGAGTGCCCTGGAGCACCTTCCCTGAGGTGGGAAGATGCTCTGGGGGCAGTGGAGTGGAGGCAGAGCTGCCAAACCCTCATGAAGGTTTCCCTCTCCGAGGCTGCGCTGGTTCCTACCTCGGTCTCCTCCGCCCGGCAGCGCTGATCTGCCGAGCAAGGCGGTGGTTTGATAAGGAACACAATAATTAGGAATGTGCCAGAAAGCAGGTATTAATAGAAGTGCTATTAGAGAATTTATGGATGATTTAAGATGCAGCCCATTCTGCTGGTGAATGCCTCGTCTGTTTAAGAGCAGTAATTGCCTATTATCTAGCAGCTTCTGATGCGCTTGGCTCGTGCTGCCGTGACACGCGAAGATGCAGCACATATTTAAAGAGCTGATGCCAATTCGCAGGGACCTGCTTGTAATTTTAAACACAAGAATCCAATAAAATCCTAAATGGCAGCTGCGAGGTGAGAAAGCAAACGGCACCAAATCCACCGGCAGGGAAGCGGCGGCGAGGCAGCGGCAGGAGCAGCTCTCGGGGGCTGCTCAAGCTGCGGAAGGCAGCTCTGCTTATCTCAGACACGGGTACATCCCACCCCTCCTGCTACCTCCCGCCACTCGGTTTGCGCCCTGCAGCAACAGCAGTGTCATTGATCACACAGAAGCCGGGCAATGGTGGCTAAAGGAGGGGTGTGAAGACACCGGGACACCGCGAGCACCCCGCTTGTTTACCCGCACAACCCATCCGGAGCTGCGCCAGGGTGACTCGGGGTTTGTGCAGAGCAATGCCGAACCTTAGAGTGGTTTTTGCTCTTTGAAGTGCTCTGATCTACCAGAGCAATGTCTGGATCAGGGGGTGAAACTGCAGCTCTGCTCCACCAGCAGCTGTGCTCCGTGCGCCCGGCACCGTAAACGTGGGATCTACAGATTCCTGGAATGCCGGGTTGGAAGGGACCTCAAGGATCATCCAGCCCGACCTATCCAGCTGAAAACACAGGTGAAACGAGCTGTCCCAGCAGCCTGTCCAGCTGGGGCTGAGCACTGTCCAGTGTAGGGCAATCGACCCTTTCACTTGGGGGATGTTCCTGGTGGTGAAGTGTTCTCATGGGGAAGAATTTTCTTCTGGATTTCAGTGGGAATCTTCCTTCCCAGCAGTAGCTCAGACCCATCCCCCCTCGTCCTTTCCATAGGACTCCTTGTAAATAGGGAGTCACCATCTTCTTGGCAGCCACTCTGTAGGTACTGGGACATGGGGATAAGGTCCCCCCTCAGCCTTGAGAAAGGCTCTCTCAGCCTTTCTCCACACGGCAGAGCTTCCAGCCCTCTGATCACCCTCATGGCCCTTCTCTGCACCCTCTGCAGCCTGTCTGTTTGGGGGATGTTAGCCAGCGTGGTCCTGCTCCGAAACCTCATCGCTGAGCTGACCAGCAAATGCCCTGTGCCGAGGATGGTGAAAGCAGCTGATGACCATGAGGGAAGGACACTCAGCCCTGTGCTCACCCCAGGGGCAGCCAGTGCTGGACTTCCCTACCCCACAGACCCAAACCCTCCTGAACCCCAACCTGCTGGTGCCAAACCACTGCTGAACCACCCTCCTCCTGCTCCATGCCCACCCAGAACCACCAGAGCACACAGATCACCACGGAGGAGGTTTGTCATAGCTGCTGAAAGGAGCCTCTTGGTGGCAAAAGCTGTCTTGGCAGCAGAGGGAAAGCTCCCGCTGTTCAACTCGTGGGGCTTCAGCTCGCTGTGTGAACAATAAATGCCTTTGGAATTCCAGCTGCAGCAGCTGGGAAGCTCCTTCGACCGTCTTCTCAGCGGCTTTTGATTTATGGCTCCTGCACTTTGATACGTTGATGCTCGGGATGGCACGAGGAGTTGAATCCGATGGGGATTCAGTTCTTCTAGTTCGTGTCTCCCGTTACTTACTGCCCAGCGGACAGGCTGCATCCAAGCAGCCTGATTCCAGCCTGCCGAGCGCCAAACCCACACCAGAGCAGCTGGAAATACAACAAGCAAACAGGCAAACGAGCCAAACCCCACTGCGACTGCAAACGCTGAGCTGTGTAACCGAAAGAGAGGGGACCTGGCTGAGAAGGAATTGTTGTGCCCAACCACAAAATACTGGCAGATGTTTCTCCTGAGCTGCAGCATCCGCTCGGCTGCCCTGGCCACCTTCCCACTCAGGTTGCTCTGTCCTGCCTCCCACCCGTCCCCTGCAGTCGTGGTTATTTAGAGGCTCATTTTCAGAGGGCTGAGCGGTGGCAATTCCAGCTGACTTCAGTCTCCTTGGCTGCAACAACACCACTGGAAAAGAAAAGGGGGGTGATGAGCACGACCTCCTTCACAGAGCTCTTGGAGGATTTGCTGATCAACGGCTGCTTCCAGGAGGTCAGGACCAGTGATGATGATTTCGAGTAAAGATAAAATGAAAGGGCTCTGCGTTTTCTTCTTGTGGCAGTTCCTTTCTGGTCAGGGTGTAACCACAGAATCACAGAACATTAGGGATAGGAAGGGACCTCCAAAGATCATCCAGTCCAGTCCCCCTGCCAGAGCAGGATCACCTAGACCAAGCCACACAGGAACACATCCAGGCGGGTTTTAAACGTCTCCAGAGAAGGAGACTCCACAACTCCCCTGGGCAGCCCCTTCCAGTGCTCTGTCACCCTCACTGTGAAGAAGTTCCTTCTGATGTTTTTGTGGAACCTCCTCTGTTCCAGCTTAATCTTTTCCCTACAGCCAGCTCCTTCCAGGATGTGGCCCCGGGGGACATGGTTTTGTGGGCTGGGTGGGGTTGGGGTGATGGTTGGACTGGATGAACTTGCCTGTCTCTTCCAACCTTAATGATTCTCCCTGCTCCCCAGGCTAAGCCTCTCCTCCGCTCGAGGGGCTGAGCCAATGCACAAGGATGGGGCTCCTCATCTGCTCCCTCAGGAGAGGAGGAAGGGTCCTCCTCAGACTGGTTATCCCAATTCTTTTATGCATTGTCCAGTTTGCTACTGGAAATTAAAAACTACTTTGGCGTTTAGTTGGAGTGTGAGCGGCTGTAATTGCTCCCACACTCCTGGACCTGAGAGCCCTTCAGTCCAAAGGGGCCAAATGATCCCTCAAGCTCCTCCCAGCCAAAGCTCAGTAGACTGAACTCTTTAATTTCTTATGGGGGACAGAGTTTTTGAGCTGTCACTGGTTTCCACCTGCCTCTCCTCCACAGAGACACCCGCCTTGGTGCGGTGGAGTGCTCGCTCTGTCCCTGTTGCCATCAGGCAGGATTTTCTTGGCTCCTTTCAAAAACAGCCCCTGTTCTCCTTGCAGGTGGCCCTACAGAAATCCATATAAATAAGCAACGACAGCAGCAAGTGGCTCTGGCAAGTCACAGCATCGTACCTGCATCTCTGGAGGCCAGGAGCATCACGGGGAGCTGCTCCTGCTGCCCGAGACAGGCTCTGAGCATCAAGCAGAGCATCGCCTGCTCGGCTTGACCTCAGTCCTGGGGAACTGCTGCTCCTCACCGCAGCCAGTTACTGGCAGCAGTCAAATCTCACTCCCTGCAGCCTCCCGTGGTGCCCAGAAGTGACAATGACATGGCAATCAATGGCAATGATCTCCCAGGTAGCCCGGCTGGTAAACACGTTGCTGCGACCACGTCTGAGCCGCTCGCTCCTCATAAATCAGGTTTGATGCCTACAGTATGATTTTTACGTGTATTCCCTCAATGCTTACTGCTTCTGAACCCCTGCTGGACTGAGGGGAGCTGCGAGCACTGAGGAGCTCGGCAACGAGCTGCCAGGGCACGTCCGCAGCAGATCCCGATGCTTCAGGGATGAGAGGGAGCAGAGGACTGGTACCCCAGGGACACTGCACAGCTCTGCTGTGAGGATGAGGCTGCATCTGCCCCAGGTGTGCAGGTAGCCCATGTTGAAGCAGCTGCCAGTGGTTACCCCAGCTCTTCAAAATCAGCCCTGCAGGTCAAACACCTGTGATCTCCTGGGGTGGGAAGGGTGGCTCCACCAAGGTGGCAGCATAAAAGCTGCAGCAGTGGGAGCACTGGGTTTTCTCCCCATTAGCCAGTGCTCTGGAGGGCAAAACTCTGAACCTGGGTGACCTATGGCCTGAGATGGCTCCTGGTGAGTGAATGAGGGGCTCTTGGATCTGGAGTGGTGCTCTGGGAGCTGGAGCTGCAGAGGGGCTGGAGCAGGGCAGCATCCCAGTAGATGCTGATAGGGGCCAGGCATCACCCTGAGACAACATCCTACCAGTCTCAGGAGGCTGTGTGTGTTTTGTTTGTGTTTGCTTTGTTTGTGTTGTGCTCTTTGTTTGTGGAGAAAGATACTAATTGTGTTTGGTTCTGGATGTAAGCCCAAGTGGAGGGTAAGGCTGTGCTGGAGTCTTACTGGATTTGACAGGTTTTGACTTCAGCTGGGGTTGTTTGGGGTGCAAACCTCAGTGGGCTTCACAGTTTGAAGCTGGTGCGTGTGGAGGGATGGGACTGGGAGGCTGCTCAAAGCCAAACTGTTGCCTGCACTGGAGTGCAGCTCCTTGGTAGGTGCCTGACTGCAGGTGGGGGGACACTGCTGCAGCCTCCAGCACTGTCTTTGTGCTGCTCCCCTGGTCCTCTCTGTCCTCGCCCTGCGATTGACCTGCTGCCTGCAGTTCTATGCAGCAACATGGTGTTTGTACAGGGAAAGTGAGAAACTCCTTCTCCCTCCCACCCTGCCCCTCAGGTCCTTCTGTGCAGGTATCCATCATCCCCTTTGTTTGGTTGCCTTAATTGAGGCTGCTATTTATAGCTGATTATTGGAACCAGGTCGAACTCCTCTCTGTGTGATTTCCATAAGGAGACAGGCAGGGAGTGACTCCAATTTCCTCTCTGGCATCATCCCCACGCTCAGAGACACCTCATAGGGTCGTGCGTGTTCCGTGGGGGACACGGACCTGCCAGACCCCGCTGCTGCTGCTGCTCCATTTAGCCCTGTTACTGCCCGGCATCTACCCAAGGAGAAAGGGCTCTTAAACCTGGGCTCAGCCCTTGATTTACACTTGTGCTCTGCAGAAAATAGGCATTAGCCTTTTGATCCCCAAAGTGGGCTTTTGAGAAGGATCGCGGGGAAGTCTTGGGGATGTGAAGGCTGAGCTGCGTAATTACGCTCCCAGTAACGTAATGAATGGCCTCGGCCAGCGGTTCCCGCTGCCGTTCAACACAATCATTTTCTTTAGCTGGCTATAAATACGCTGGAATCCTCTGACCTCCTGAGCCAGCACTATTCTCGCAGGCAGAGTGGTTCCTCGCTTCACGGCTCGTGGGTTAACCGTGGCCTTGGAGCTCCCTGGCCCCTGACAAATTCGTGAAGCCCAATTTACTAAGTCAAAGAGGTGCCAGGAGCAGACCCTGGAGGGAGGCAAGGCAGTGGTGCAAGAGCATCTTCCCACCCCAGACCTGATGGGTTCATGGGTTTTGGGGTGATGATTCACAAATAACTGCGGCCATGGACGTTTCTGCTGTGGTCCCAAAGCCAGGGGAGCTCACTGCGGCTTTAAGCTAGAAGAGAGGAGGTTTAGAGTAGATATTAGGGGGAAATTCTTTACAGTGAGGGTGCTGAGGCCCTGGAACAGGTTGCCCAGAGAGGTTGTGGCTGCTGCATCCCTAGAACCGTCCAAAGCCAGGTTGGATGGGGCTCTGGGCAACCTGGTCTGGTGAGAGGTGTCGCTGCCCATGACAGCAGGTTGAAACTGGGTGATCCCTGAGGTCCTTTCCAACCCAAACCATTCTATTACTTGGGACCCTTAATCCTAAGAGGGTGGTTCAGGATCCCATCCCACGGGTGCAGAGAACAGCCCAGCGCTGCCAGCTCCCATCTGCTTCCAGCACTGCCTCTCCCTCACCCGCAGCAGCAGCATCATGGTTGCATAGATAATTAAGGCTGTGGTCTCCTATGACTTGCTCCTCACAGTCACCCCTAATCCCAGTGTTTTGCCAAAAACCTGTTTCTTATTACTGGCTGCTGTTTTACAGTAGCTCCAAGCTGTACCGCCCCTGATTAGCAAACCTGCTGCTGTCCTGACGTTCCGCTGGCAGTGACCTTGTTCCTAAACCCCTCTGTAATGCTCTTCCCCGTGAAGTCGCTGCGCTGCAGCGGTGCTGGAGTGGAAAGAATTTACTGCTTAAATAATTGATCCAGATTCAGTACAGAAAGTCTTTTGAGGAGATTCATCAGCTAATAAAGAAAACTGATTGTGGAATCCAAAGTCAATATGGGGTTAGAGATGTGCTGCCACCCGCCATGGGCTCCCGGCCAGGGGCCACATCTGGCTCGTGCAGCCACATCTGGCTACTGCTGCCACATGCCTCTGCCTCTCTCAAATGGGGTTAGTTTTTCTTCTCTGCCTGCCAGCCCTCAGGCATGTTGTGATGATTTTTGTGAGTCCTGTGTTTCTGGGGAGAGCTGGAGCTCGACAAGGCAGCTCTCAGCCCGTGTGGGAGCCCTGGGGTAAAATTCATGGGGTAAAATGAGATGCCATAGGGCATGAGGGTGATGCAGTTGGACAGGGAGATGGGTTCACTCTTGTCATGTTTCCTCCTCACTGGGGGATGCTCAAAGGTGTGAGGAGTACCCAGGGCCAAGAGATGTGGGAGTGATGCTGTGAATACAGAGCGAGCGGCAAGGTCATAGACCCCTAGAATCATCGAAATTGGAAAAGAACTTCAAGATCATCCAAGTCCAACCATCTGCTCTACAACCCCCATCCAGCTCCTGAAAACCTCTCCAGGGATGGTGCCTCCACCCCCTCTCTGGGCAGTGCCTGCTCCAAGGTCTCCCCACTCTTTCTGGGAAGGAGGTTTTCCTGACATCCAACCCAAACCTCCCCTGGCACAACTTATCCTTTCCCTAAGCCCTGTAGGACACGGTGTCTACGACCCAACCAGCCTTCTCTGGTGTTTTGGGGACTCTTCTTCATCTGTGCAACCTGGAAGACAGACAGACCAGCATTTAAGAAACATCCAGCAAACGGCTCGGACTGGCCCTGGGAAGGAAGGTGGGAAGTGATGATGTGACTGTGGGATGTGGAGGAAGGAGTCTGGGCACCTTTTGTGGCAGAGAAGAGCCAGAGGAAATGGAGAGAGAAGAGGACTTGGCAGGAGCACTTGGCCATATGGGCGATTTGTACTTCATGTGTGTCGCTCCATATGTTGCCCGTACGTGTGTTCACGCACCCCCCGAGCACGCCGCGTGCCAGCCGGGGTCTCAAATCCAGCAAAACCATCTTGGATGAGAGCTCTAGGCACATCTACCCCCTCCTAGCTGCTCCCCAGAGCTGCTCATTTAAACCACCTTGACCACTGTGGAAAAACTGAAGCTATGTTTACCCTGATGTGGCTCCTTGCCCTCGCCCAGCTCTCGCAGCCAGCCATCAGGTGTGCTGGGCTACAAGCGCTCGGTGGGCTTAGCCAGTTAATTTACTGCTCAGCAGATAACGTTTGCTGGGAAGAGCTGCTCTCGCTGTCTTCATTGCCTCTGCTGGAACCTGTGTCATGATCAATAATTCAGGTGCCCTTACAGCTACTACCAGCAGCTCCCTCCCTCCCTGACTGCTTAATGGGAAATGTGTTTCAGTGTGACCCGTGGCAGCAGCTGCAGGAGCTCCCCAGCAGCACAGCATCATCAAGGTTGGAGAAGATCTTCAAGATACTCAAGTCCAACCACCAGCACATTGAATTATAGGCTCATGAGGGATTGGAAGGGACCTCGAAAGACCATCTAGTCAAATCCCCCTGCCAGTGCAGGACAACCTAGACCAAGCTGCACAGAAACAGGTCCTGTTTTAAACTTCTCCAGAGAAGGAGACTCCACACCTCCTCAGACACCCCGGCTGCCCAGTTGTTGAACCCCTCCAGGGATGCTGCCTCCACCCCCTCCCTGGGCAGCCTCTTCCAAGCCCTCCCCACACTTGCTGGGAAGAAGTTTCTCCTAAGATCCCATCTGACCTCCCCTGGCACAACCTGACCCCATTGCCTCTGGTCCTGCTGCTAGCCCCTAAGGAGAAGAGACCAGCCCCAGCCTCGCTGCAGCCTCCCTTCAGGTAGCTGTAGAGAGGAGCGAGGTCTCCCCTCAGCCTCCTCTTCTCCAGGCTGAGGAGTCTCAGGCTTGGGGAGCTCAGGGACCTGCTACCCTCTGGAACTGAATATGAGATGGGACTGTAGAGGGAGGGGAGAAGAAGAAACCCCGAGCTGTGCCGATCGTTACGAGCGAGCATCTCGCCGTGCCAGGGCTGTGTGACTGCAGCTGGAGCCTCAGACCCATTTCCTGGTGCAAATCACTGGAGCGGGATGAGACAATCAATGGGAGATATGATCTGCACCTCACTGCTGCAGCCAAAACCACCTCATCTGTGAACACAAACTCATTAGGAGAGTGATTAATGGGGGCTGAAGGAAGGAGTTGGGGGCAGTGAAGCTCTCGATGAGCTCTGCCCTCCGTTTAACCAGCACACGCGGTGCAGTGAGGAATGGCATCGGCCCCCGGAGCTGAGACATCCAGAGCCAACACAGGGATGAGGAGCTCTGCCCCACACTAGCTGCTTTGAGTTTGCCAGCCGCTGCTTCTTGCGGAAGGGAAAGAATTTTGCTTGAGCCAAATGGCAAGAAGAGTGACCCTGAGCTGTTAAAGATAGAAGCCACCAGCAAAAAGCTGTCTTTGAAGAGCAGGATCGACTGTGCAAAGACACAGAAAGAGGAGAAATGTGGCTGTATCTGTCATCTAGGAGTTACAGAGGGACCTGCACCGGCTCATGGTGGGCAGTCAGAAGTCCCCCTGCACCAGGAGGTCCCTGGAGCTCAGCACTGGCAAAGAGGAGACTCAGGAGGACCTTCTCTCTATAACGCCCTGGGTTCTTCTCCCAGGCAACCAGCACTGGGATGAAAGGGCAGATCTGAAGCTGCCAGGGGAGGGTTAGGCTGGATGTTAGGAAGCCCTTCCTCATGGGAAGGAGGATCAGAGCCTGGACTGGACTGCCCAGGGCAGTGGTAGAGTCCCCATCCCTGGAGGTGTTGAAGGCCAGCCTGGCTGTGGCTCTTAGTGCCCTGGTCTGTCTGATGGGATGATGTTAGGTGCTGGGCTAGGGATGAGCTCAGAGGGCTTCTCCACCCTCAGTAATTCTGGGATTCATATTCAGAAGGGACCTGATTTAGTTCCTCTCCTGAACTCTGACCCCTCCCTCCAACCTGTACCCCAGAACTCAGTAGGACACTATGGGAGCAGCCAGCAGCGTGGGGATGGATGAGGTCAAGGGGGGGCTTAGAGAAGGGAAATTGGGGAAGATGTTAAGGAAATGGTTTCAAATATTGAGGGAATTAATTCAGGAGGTGCCACAGAAATGATGGCCCATAAAATTAATGAGATATTGCTGGAAGAAAGGGTAAACTATTAGGACTATTAGCTGCAAAGATAAAGCAAGACCTATTGCCTTCGGAAACACTGAAACTAATTAAATTTAAAATTACAACACGGGAGCACAAAAACAAAAGCAAATAAATTGAGAGGCAGAATTAAGTGGCTTAATATCATGATGATAACATTATTAGCAATAGGACGTGGGGACTGTATGATTAAAGCTGTTTATTCTCACCCTCTCTGGCTGAAAGCAGGTGGTGAGGGACCTGCGCCACTGGGGGGGCTGGTTGAGGTCCCAGTTTGTGTAGGGGGTTTCCAGCATCCTGGTGCCATCCCATTATTCCAGGTCAGAGCTTGGGTTCATCCTCTGCAGACCTCTCACCAGCAGTGGCCTGGGAGAGAGCTCAACCTCCAGAAGAGTCATTAGTGGTCTTCTAATTGGTTCCATTTAAAGGGATTAGAGCCAAAACAACTTCGTGGTTCCTCGCCCAGAAGTAATCCTGGTTTCAGTGGACAGAGTCCAAAGAGACCATGAATGGATGAGGTACTGCTTGAGTGAGTTAGCAGCAGCTGAGGGGGTCCCAGTCCCTCCTCGAGGGACGTTTAGCATGAACAAAATTCATCTGATTGAGCTTGATGAAGCTGGGGATGATGCATCAGCAGTGGTTTTGGCCAGCACCCCAGTGTAGGGGGCAGATCGAGGAAGAGAAGCCGGGCAGAGGACAATAAATGGACCATTCAGACAGGAGTTCATGCTCTGTGGAGGGAAAGGAGACAACACTGGGTCAGCTTTACATCACTCACAGCTCCTGCATGGGATGAGACACTTACAGGTGCCCCAGCCTCAAACCCAGGTGCCGCTCAAGGTCCCTTCCAATCCCTAATGATTCTATGACTCTATGTGCTACTCAGGAGCAGACACAAACCCAAGCAAAAGGCAGCTGATAAACTGGAAATTAAGCAAAAGCCTGGAAGACAGAAAGGTTCTGCAAACCTGGGTTGAGTTTGTCATAGAATCATTAAGCTTGGAAGAGACCTCCAAGCTCATCCAGTCCAACCATCAGCCCGACTCCAACCTGCCCACTGAGCCCTGTCCCCCAGGGCCACAGCTACTTGTTTGAACCCCTCGAGGGACTGGCAACTCCTCCCCTCCCTGGGCAGCCCATTCCAACCCCTGACCACTCTGTCAGGGAAGAGATTTTTCCTGATGTCCAACTTAACCCTCCCCTGGCACCACCTGAGGCCGTTTCCTCTTGTCCTTGGTAACTCAGGAGAAGAGACCACTTGGTTCCATCCAGTGCTTCTGAGGGTGAAGGTCTACAAGCACGGATGGTCTAGGGCTGGTACAGTGTGATGGGGAGTAAATCAGCCAGAGAGTTGGAAGGATGGAGGAATCACCACGTTGGACCAGCCACTCCCGCCCTGCTGGGCTCGGTGCCCTTGGGAGCAAAGTCTGTGGTGCTTGTGATCTGATGATGGAGAGCAAGGTCTCTCTTTTTCCTATGCTCGTTTCATTATGATGCTTAACTTCTCCTGCAGAAGCAATTACATCCTATGGGTGGAAAGCAATATTGGAGATGTATGATTGTTGTTGTGATCCCACCAGCTCCGTGGCTGCCAGGGCTCCCGATGGAATAGCAATCAGGGTGCAGGAGGCAGCAGCTGAGGCTGCACCAGGGCAGATAAGAGACTTTGCAAAGGGGACGATAACCCTGCCAAATATTTGCCTGAGAGGGGCTGGTGTCACATCCAAAGGACACTGCTGCAAGAGCTGATCAGACACCTCTAGGAACAAACAGGGTTGATGGGGCAGCCCTGCGTTGGGCTTTTTTTCTCCACCACCCTACAACCATCCACCCAGAATCTTCTTCCCAGAAAGAGTGAGGATGCCCTGGAACAGGCTGCCCAGGGTTGGGGGTGGAGGTACCACCCCTGGAGGAGTTCAACAACTGGGCATTCAGGGTGTTTGAGGAGATGGGTTAGTGATTGGGGGTTGTGGAACAAGTGGTTGGACTTGAGGATCTTGAAGTTCTTTTCCAACCTTGATGATTCCACAATACTTCTTCATCCAGTGAAAGGACTCTGGTAGGAAATGCAGGTAGTGGGGGGCTGCAAAGACAGAACCTCTGACCCCATTTGGCACCCTGAGGCCCTCAAGCATCTGTTGGGAAGATCAGTCAATGCCAGTGATGTTCCCCCCTAACTAAAGCTGGTGTTGCAGCACTGGGAGAGCAACTGCAAACGCACAGGAGAGAGGCACATGCAGACTTTTTCATGGGCTCTGTGTCCAGATGGCACCAGAGCAGCAGCCCAGCCCCAGAGCTGGTGCGTAGCAGCATCCCTTTGGGATGTCATGACATTTGCAGTACCAAAGGTAGCTACAAGCCGTGGGCGAGGGTCTCTGGGTGCATCCAGTGTGACGGATGGTGTCTATGGAGAGCAGCCAGGGCTGGGGGGCTGCACTTGCCGCCCTCTTGTCTGCCTTTAATGGATATAAATGGTCACCTTTAGTGCTGAAAAAGCTGAGTAGATTCAAGTATTACTGATACCTTAAGGGTGCACTGGGCCTCATTATCCTTGGGTAATCGAGGTTATGTGGAGCTCTTCTCCTTTATCTGTCACTGTCTCTGCTGGCAATGTGCTGAAGCAGAGAAACCTTGAGGATAAATTGCCCTGGAGAAGGGCTGGGACCCCGAAAAGTCATGTCTTGTGCCTAACTGGTTCCAATGAACTCTCTGCAAGTAGCTACTGCTCTGGTGAGTTTTGTTTCTCTCAGTCTTCACGAATCGCCATCAAAATGCCAGTGATGTTCTCGGGCAGCTCTTTCTGAGTGGTTCCCACTTGTCCTGCGAGTCCAGTGTCACCCTGAAGAGATGCTTTTCCTTCCCCATGTAAACATCTCCCTGTGTGCACCCCAGCTGACAATCACAGACTGGTCCAGGCTGGAAGGGGTCTTAGGGATCTCCAGCCCCCTGCCAGGGACAGTGACACCTCTCCACCAGACTCGGTTGCTCAAGGCTCCAGGAAAGGGGCAGCCACAGCCTCTCCAGGCTCTCCAGCCTTGCACTGAAGAACTTCTTCCTCAAATCTAGTCTGAACCCCCTCTCCTTCATAGAATCACAGACTCATTAGAGATTGGAAGGGACCTCGAAAGATCCTCTAGTCCAACCCCCCTGCCTTTCCCCTTGTCAGCCACAACCTCTCCATCACCCCGAGCAAACGCTGTGCTGGAAGGCTACCGAAACACCCCTTTGGCAAACAAACCCAGCGGTACCAAGACCATCCCCAGCAGAGGATTTCAAGGTGCTTATCAGCAAAGCTGGGGGATCCCCCTGGAGAGGCTCTTTGCCGCTTGGTGGGGTTTATCCAGCAGAACACACGGTGCCTTTTGCAGCCGAGCCTAAGGAGGGAACATTCGCCACACCGAGGGTTCAAGCTGAGGATCTGCTTTCTGCAGGGATTCTTGCTAACAGAGCCTGCGAGAATGTGCCTGGAAAGTGCTTGCCACAGGCTTTCAAATACATCAAATGATGTTTTTCATGTTAGCTCCAGTTTGTGTGGAATCCCAGCTCCTCCCCGCTGCTCCCAGAGAGGTGCTGGGCTCCACGGGAGTGGGGAAGTGGTGGGCTCTGCTTAATGACAGCAGAACATCTACAGATCTTCCAACCCAAACCTCCCTGAAGGTTCTGAGTTGCATTTGTGGCAGCAGAACACTCAGACAGATCCACAAAGCTCCGACTGTGGCCGATCCAAAGAAAATCTATTTACTGCATCGGCAGAACTGTGGCCAGCAGGCTGAGAGAGGGGATTCTAGATCCTGGTGAGACCTCAGCTGGAGTCCTGAGTCCAGTAGTGGAGCCCCCGACAGCAGAAGGATGTGGAGCTGTTGGAGTGAGTCCAGAGGAGACCATAAGGATGGTCAGAGGGCTTATTGTGGTTTTCAACCTGTTACAGGGCTGGAGCCCCTCTGCTCTGAGGACAGGCTGAGGGAGTTGCAGTTGTTCAGCTTGAAGAGGAGGAGACTCCAGGGGGACCTTCTAATCTCTGAAAGGAGCTGTCAGAAGGCTGTTCACAAGGGTAGGGGGTGAGAGAATGATGGGTTGTAATTTGAAGCTGGAAAAGGACAGAGTGAGGCTGGACAGGAGGGAAGAGTTGTTGAATCTGAGGGTGGGGGATCCCTGGAACAGGCTGCCCAGAGAGGAGGTGGTGGCCCCATCCCTGGAACCATTGAAGGTCAAGCTGGCTGGGGCTGTGGGCAACCTGTTGTGGTGAGTGCTGGCCCTGCTTGTTGGCCTAGATGCCCTTTGGAGCCCCCTTCCAACCCAATATATTCTACGACTCTAGGACCCATCCCCTTGATCACAGACACCAGCAGTGAAGACAACTGGCCCGGGGATGCTGCACAGAGCTCCCCTTCCCCACAGCAGCTCCTGCGTTATGCCCAGCGGAGAGAAAAGGCTCCTCACCTGTTCCTGTGCCAGCTCTTCCCTCTGATGCCTGAGATGTTTTTGATAAGCTCCTTGTTTCCCCAGCACAGAGAACAAAACTCTTTTTCCTGCACCGAGCAGACAAGATGTTGAAATGTTTCTTCCTGTGATAACTGAAAGTGGAAGAAATCCTGCCTGCGATTCTTGTCAAGTCAAGGAGCCCTTTGTAGTTCAGTGAATCACTTCATCCCCAACGTTAATTTAAAAGCAAACAAACAGATCTGAGTGCATTTGGTAGTAGAATTATTTCCAGTACACTTCAGGTTTTCCTGCTCTCTGTTGTAAAATGGGGCTGCAAGGGACAGCACGATGGGGCTGGGGAGCGCTGGGAGATCAGCCCTGGCTTGACCCTACCCTAGTGCACCCTGTTACACCTCCCCGTAACCAGGCTGGATTCAGCAGGGTGGCAAAGTCCTGTGCCAAGAGAGCACAATGTGCTGCTGCTCCCCAGGATCATCCCATGGCCATCCTTGGAGCATCTGTGGGGCATCTCTAGTGCATCTCTGGACCATCCTTGGAGCATCCCTGGGGCGTCTCTAGTGCATCTTTGAGGCATCTCCAGCACATCTCTGGACCATTCTTGAAGCATGTCCAGAGCACCCCTAGACCATTCTTGAAGCATGTCCGGAGCACCCCTAGACCAACCCTGGAGCATCTCTGCAGCATCACTGGAGCATCCTTGGAGCATGTCCAGAGCATCTGGGGGGCATCTCTAGAGCATCCCTTGACCATCCTTGGAGATGTTCAGAGCATCCCTGAAACAACCCTGGAGCAGCCCTACAGCATCCTTCATCCTGAGGTGCATCGGGGAAGTTTGTAGCTGATGGATGCAGCTACACCAGTAAATGAAGAGTTAAAAACTCTTGTGTAGAAACTGCAAAACATCAGCCTTGTTCCACCTCAAAAGAGCAAGAATGAATCAGAAAAGGGCAAAGTGCGTGAAAAGGCTGAATTGTAATAAAACCGGTGTTTAAATGTGCCACAGAGAATTAATCACCTCTCTCTCCCTGCCTTCCCCTTTGCACACTGGTCCTGGGAGCTTGGGGAAGGTAACGAGAGCGAGGAATTAGCTTCGTTTTGCATGTAAACTAGCTCAGGGGTGTAATGGCTCTGCTTTATAGACCCACAAAACCCATTAACCCCAGTGGTAGGTGCTGAGGTGAGCTGGGAGAGGCAGCCCAGCGTTCCCTTGCCCAGGGCTCTTGGAGGGGAAAGGATTCCCAGAGGGGAAACTTCCTCCACCAGTAGCTCCCTTGGGGGGTGATGGAGACTTTCCCACCCATTTTGGCCATTGGCAGGGTTGGTGTGAGCAGTGCCACAGCGCTGGGAGAGCAGAATGCGGCCATGGACCAGCAGGACTGGGCTGGCCTCCCAGCTCCATAAATGCCTGAAATTTGGAACACTTATCCCCTTTGAGTCAAGGAGTGGAAGTAATGCTTCCCAGCGAGAGCAAAGCGCTCCATCTGCTCCGCTCGTCGGGAAGGAGACAGAGCTGATGCTTTGGCTGCCCGGAGGAGCAGCGGGCACCCAGGGGACCTGTGGAGCTAAGCTGAATCCCACCAGCCCAGGGCAGAGCCAGGCAGGGTGGGCGACAGTGCAGACCCTAGGGAGGTGATGCTTTTCTCTTTGTCTCTCCATTCCACCTCTTACCCCCCAATCCTACAACACCCGCCAGCCACCGCGTGGGGAGGATGATCAGAGGAGGCTGCTTCGTCATCAAACCCCCCTTTGCTGGCAAATCCAGGGAGCATCACCTTTCCAGATACACAAAATCAATGCTGTCCTATATCCCCAACCCCTTTAAACACCAGACAGGCAATTTGTCTTCTTTTATGGTGGCTGAGAGTCAAAAGGAGCCCGTCCAGATTAAATAATCCAGCAGTAGCGATTTGAGGTCATTTTCATCATATTAATGGTTTTGCTGCCTGGAGTCAAATGTGACCCCAGGAGCTGGCTGGGACCGACTCAGCATCTGCAGAGAAGCACTTTGAGATGAACATCATAACAAACTGGAAGAGATAGGTGAGGAGTCAGCAGTGAGACTGGGCACACACAGCATCTGCTGGGGTCTGGGGCAGCCCCACCTGGCAGACATCGCCCTCCGCTTTAGGATTCAGCCCCTCTGCCAAGGAGATTGTAGGAGGAGGACCATTAGAAGCCGCCTGTCCCCACCCTTTTAATGGAGAAGTAGAGCCATGGAATGGATTGGACTGGAAGGGCATCTCCTCAGCCTGGAGGGTCTTCTCCTCTTCCCAGTTCTCTCAGCTTGTCCCCATAGCAGAGGTGCTGCAGCCCCCTGAGCATTTCCATACCCTCCAAGCAGCAGGAGCACTGGTGCTAATGGGGTGCTCAGGGTCAGCACTGCACCCTGGATCTGGAGAACCTGGGAAAAGGGAATAGTTCTGTCCTGTCGAGACTGTAGCCCTGAGATGTGGGGCGAGAAAGAGAAGCAGGCAGTGGGGTCCATGCCCAGCCAGGCTGCCCGTGCCCCT
Source organism: Phoeniculus purpureus (assembly GCA_028565055.1). Taxonomy (NCBI): domain Eukaryota; kingdom Metazoa; phylum Chordata; class Aves; order Bucerotiformes; family Phoeniculidae; genus Phoeniculus; species Phoeniculus purpureus. The sequence continues at coordinate 792,562 of JAOXOE010000851.1, read as the reverse complement.
GTTGCTCGTATCACCCCCACCACCCCATACTCTACGTGCTGGTCCCTGGGAGTCACTCACTGCTCCATCCACAGCATCACCCCAAGCAAGGAGAGCTTCTCCCTCCCCTCATCTCCTGCCTGGATTAACCCCCTGCCAGCAGCCTACAGCAGAGTATTCCAGCCCTATTCCAAGGCTACTGCAGGGCCCCCCTTTACCCAGGGCAGGCACCTAGGGGCAGCGTGAGGATTCAAAGCCACTTTAGGTCCCAATTAGGAGCTGAGGCCAGGCAAGCCTGGGTGGCTAATCTGGACTAGTCAAAGAGCACATAAGCCTTGAGCCATAATTAGATGTGGGGAGAGCAGCCGTGGCTTTGGGAACAGTAGGGAAGAGGTACCCTAATGAGGAGGTAAAAGGGCCAGGCGCTGTTTAACCTGGTTCCAACAGCCATTAAAATGCCCCAGCTGACTCCCTTGCCAAGATGATGTGAAAGATGAGCTGATGAGCTTTACCAAAGCTGACTGAGCAAGAAGAGAAGCTGGGCTGGGAGTGAGGACACGGTTCTCTGTAGTCAAACCCAGCCCCAGGCACAAGGTGGATGAGAAATGGCTCCCGAGAATTCAGTGGGAGCATCCAGCAGCTCCTTTTGCAGAACAGCTCCCTGCACTGTGGATAATTTTTAGAGGTTTAGGGCTGGAGAAAGACGTTTATCTCAGGGAAGAGACTGATGAGGTTCAATCATAGAATCACAAACTGGTCTGGGCTGGAAGGGAGCTCGTTGCTCACTCAGTGCCAACCCCCTGCCATGGGCAGTGACACCTCTCAGCGGTCCAGGTTGCCCAGAGCCCCATCCAACCTGGCTTTGAATGCTTCCACTTTTACTTTTGGGAAAGCCAGGAAGACAGATGGATGTCCAGGAGAACATGAGGCCACACATCCTGAATTTCCAAACCTTTTCATTGCACTAATCCCTTTCATTTTGGTGTTTTGGGACCATCAGCAGGTAGCTCAGAGAGTGAAATAAGC
>JAOXOE010000851.1:766289-782587 GCA_028565055.1 Phoeniculus purpureus | reverse complement strand
AAAAACCCCCGCTGCTGTCAGACTCGCAGTCCGCTCCTCTCCCCACCCCGGTTGTGGGTTTGAAAAGTGCTGGGTTTGAGCCAGCGAGTAGCTGGAAGGCGACCGGGGTCGAAGACCCCCCCCACCCCGAGCCATCTAGGGAAACTCTCGTGTCTGTGGGGTCCCAGGATGAGGGGGTCCGACAGCTCACCCCGATCACAGCAGCCGCTCCCCAAGGAGTGGGACTTGGCTCTCCAGATGGCTGTGGGCGAGCGACTGGATGCGCCCAGGGGAGCTCATGGTCCTACTTTGTTTCCCAAACCCCAGCAGAACATGGCTGCTGCTTTAGGGGTGCAGGAGGGCAGCAGGCAGGGCCCCCCCCGAACATCGCGGGTGGGATGCAGGTGATGCGCAAGGCCTTTGTCCATCACCCTTTGGAGCAGCTGGTGGCTCTTTCCCTTGGCCCGGGCTGTGGTGAGGTCCTGGGTGGTGACACTGGAGCGAAGGTTCTGTTTGTGTCCAGGAGCTGGGGGAAGCCATCGGCTTTTGTTTTACACTCCCGTGTAGCATATTCCAGAGGCACGTGGCCAGCGAGTTCCCGCTGCTCCTGGCCTCAGCCCCAGCCCCTGGCCGATGTGCTCCAACCGCCCGGTCACTCGAGCGCCTTCACTCTACCACCGGAGATGTCCATCCATCCGTCCAGTCGTCTGCTGAGGATGTGCTGCTGCGAGGCAGGAAGGACAGTCTGCGGGGACTCTCCTCTGATGTAGTGACCTTAGGAATGACTCCTCAGGAAAAGCCCCCAAGGTGCTTTTTGGGGTACCCTACAATTGTTTGGATGTATTTGAGGGGAGACGAAGAGCCCGGTGGAGCCGGAGGGGAGGGCTGGTTGCCACGGCTGGAGCCAGCAGAAGACGGTAATCTGGGAACCAGAGGACGCCCTCTGCTTTTTTATTTTTGTGAAGAGTTTAGCAATGAAAACAGGAGCCTTCTGGTTGCTTCTCGCCTCGATTCGCCTTGCGAATTTCTTTTGCTGTGTATCCTGGATCCTCAGTGCTGGGCTGTCCTCTGTAGCACCTCATCAGCTTCCAGTCCCTCCGTGTTTTATTTTTAATAAGAGAACTTTCCTGCTAACCTTGCCTGCTGCTCTCGCTTCTCTCTAACTCTAATTGCTTCTGGCTTTATTTCTGACATTTCCCATGTCATTTCCCCTCATTTTTTTTCTTGAAGACTGCTAGAAAAATAGCTCCAAGAGAAGCAGCAGACCTTTCCAGCGTCCATTTCACCCCACACAGCCTCTGCCTGGAGCCTCTGGCAACCACGGGCACCTGGTACCTTCCTGCTCCTTTCAAGTCGGACTCCTTTTGCCCCAGGGCAGCTGCAGCTCCATGACCTTGGAGTCAGCCTTGCTCTTCAGCTGAGGAGGGCACAACCTGCAAACCCAGAGCACTCAGAATTATTCTGCTCTTGCTTTCGTGGAGGGGAACCTACTGCTCCCCTGCTTTCCAAGCTCCTCAAGGAGTAGGGTTGACTGGGTGCTGTGGACCTCAAAGCCCTTGCATGGTCCTGGGGGTGTGGGATGCTGTGGGATAAAGGGCTGATGGCAGCTACTCCTGGATATACCCCAATGTGTGGGTGCATGCATGTGTCTGCATCAGCTGGGAAGGGCAGAACAAGCTTTGTGCAGTCTGCTGACTCCCAGCGCTGCTGTGGACTTCCTTGTCCCAGCTACGAGTAGAACATTTTAACCAACTGTGCCACGATTTTTGCAGGATTCAGTGGTGGGGGTGATTTGCAAGGACAAGCAAACCCCACTGTTTGCAATCCCTTCCCAATCACCTAAACCCACTCGTTAAGATCCCGGAGCCCTGAGGAAACTTGATGGGGCCTTATAGCTGCTGCCAGAGCAAATGTTTTCCCCCTCGAATTCCTCTCATTGGGTTCCCGCTGTCAGATGTAGAGTCAGCCACCCGTCAAAGATGCAAACCTTGCAGTCTGCCGAGTAATGAGAGCGGCAAGCGAGCGGTGGGAGTTAATGGCCTCCACCGAGGAGTCCTTACTCATCCCGCATCCACGCAGGGGCTGAGCCGCCGGCCCCCGGCTGAATCGATTGCCACAGAAATTCACCCGGTGTCACCGGCTCACGACACTTAACGGCCACGCTCACGCTTGAATAAACTGCACTCTCCTGCAGCCTCTGTCCCCTCCTCGCTGGCGGCGATTCCCACAGACAAGGCAGCGGGAGCAGCGCTGGGCTCTCCAGCAGCCTCTTCCCCAGAGCGTGAGTAATTGTGGTAATAACGGCAGAGCCGCCGCGTTGCCTTCGCTGTGTCTCCGGCGAGGTGACGGATGGGAGCCGTCGCCGTGGCGGAGCGGCTGCTCACCCCAGGTGCTTCACGAGCCTTCGGCACGCGGGGACGTGCTGGAGCATCGCAGCTTGGGTTGGAAACCCCAATGAGGTGGAGAGCTGCTCTCCGGCTGGTCCAGTAACCCTGTTCTTCCTGTTTCTCACCGAGGCTGGGGTGTGAGGTCTCCCCACACAGCTTATTTCCATCTGTAGCTCCGTGGATGTGCACAGGGTGAGCAGATCCGTGCGACAGCTCCGTAGGGTGTGAATAATCCATAGGACTTCCGACAGGGATGGGGTTCATTATGGAAATGTATGCGTGCTTAAGCCTTTAAATATAGCTAATAGGAGAAGGGCTGGGAGGAAAGATTAAGGGAATCAATATGCTGAGCCAGAGGAGCAGCTTCAGCTTGAAGTACCTGTTTCTGATGATGAAGTTGCTGACAGCAGTTCAAGCCCAATGGGGTTTGGCTTTGAGACCAAAACTCTTCTAGTGAGATAAGTCCAGAAAGTGAAGGGGGTTGGGTGGGATCAGCAGGGAGGATAGAGTGGCCTCGGTGGTGCTTTCACCCCCTTGTTTAAAGCAAAAGGACTTTTTCCTTCCTTCTGCTTCCTTCCTTCCTTCCTTCTGCTTCCTTCCTTCCTTCTGCTTCCTTTCCTCCTTCCTTCTGCTTCCTTCCTTCCTTCTGCTTCCTTCCTTCCTTCTGCTTCCTTCCTTCCTTCTGCTTCCTTCCTTCCTTCTGCTTCCTTCTCCTTCTCCTTCTCCTTCCTTCCTTCTCCTTCTCCTTCCTTTTCTTCCTTCTCCTTCTCCTTCCTTTTCTTCCTTCTCCTTCTCCTTCCTTTTCTTCCTTCTCCTTCTCCTTCCTTCCTTCTCCTTCTCCTTCTCCTGGCTGGTCCTGCTGGTTTTCTGAGGGCTCAGAGCTGCTGCCTGGCCTCTTCTTTGCCTTTGGCACCTGCTTTTCATCATTAAATTATTTTCACTGGAGTAATGGAAAACTCTGGACCCGCACTGCTTCCTTGAAAAATGGCTTTTGAGGAGATTTGAATATTTCCTGTGGCACTCCTTTCAGGGCCCTGCACCTACAGCCGCCGATCTCTTACATAATTTCCCGTGATGGAGATGTTCCTCATCTAATTTCCCTTTGAAATGCATCGATTAAGTCAGAACTGCTGGGAGATTTAAGCTGAGTCTCTGTGGTCTGAACTTAACTGTGGGAGGGTTACCTGCCTTTATCCTTCAACATTAATTTGGGTTTATGAGGATTCCTTGGGAAATGGAGTCCCGGCTGCTGCTGAATTGCTGCTTCTTTCCGGGTTTATCCGCTCCTCTCTCTGCCCTCGGTGGCTCTGTGGGGAGAAGCTGCTCTAAATCCACTTCCTAGCCGGATGCCTCTGCATGAAACCACACTGGGGGATGCAGTGGGGACTCAGGAACCTTTCTGATGAGGCTCTGTGTCCCTCTGGTTCTTCTCACACTCACGTGGGTGGCAGGGCTGGGTGATGCTGCGGCAAAGCTCTGGCCAGCAGGGTGGGACCACTGGGTGTGATGCTCATGGAGTAGAATGAGAGCCACAGAGGCAACAGCAGTGCAGGGGGTTGTATGCTCTTGTCAGTGCCGGATCATTTGGCCTTTCTGGTACCAAGCAACAGCAGAAAAAGGAGAAGATCTGTGGCTTGGTTGGAGATGGATGAGCAGCTGCATGGAAACAAGCAGGGATGGGGTCAGTGAGCACTGAGCACCAGGGCAGGAGGCTGAAGCACCCACTGGGGATTGCCCGAGGTCCTTCCCAGTAGATCAACAGGTCACACATCGGCGGTGAAGCCTCAGAGCCTGGCTCTGCTTTTCTGCTTGAGACCACTGACCGCCTTCGGGCCAGCGCTGATCGGCAGCACATCTCATCGTGACTTGGAAATGCCGTGTAGGCAGGAGACATGCTTCGACACGCCAGGATCTCTGCTGAAATCTCCTCAGAGGATCTTTCTCAGCTGCTCCACTTTGCTGGAAGCTTCAGCGCATCCCCCACAGCTCCACGTCCGTCTGCTGGTGGCTGCTGGTGCATCCCCACGGGCGATGCTGCCAGGGTGTTCCAGCAGCAGCCACCGTGCCTGGTCCTACACGGTGCTGTGGGGAGCCGGAGCTGCTCCCTCGGGCTGCATCCCGAGGGAAAACCTAGATGGAGCCGATAACAAAAGCAACTGCCTGGTTGCTAGTGAAGAGGATAGTTGGCAGTGAGGAAAGGCAGAACCCACTTGTGAACCTGCTCTTACCCCAGGCAAAGCTGTCCATGGGACAAGACTTGGTCCTACAGAGTGAGATGGGAGTGGTGAAGCCTTGCCTGGCTGGGGTGTGAGTGCTGCCACTCACCCTCATCATGAAAAGCTTTTCCTGATGTTTCTATGGAACCTCCTCTGCTCCATCTTGTCCCCACTGCCCCTTGTCCTATCACTGGACACCCCTGAGCAGAGTCTGGCTCCATCCTCCTGACTCTCCCAGCCCTATAAAGAGGAGATGTGGCTGCATAAGGCTGGCTCAGGAGGGCTGGGAGCTCCTTGCTCATTGTTTCATGCTCTGTTACGAGCAGAGAGGGCTAATTGATGTTGTCACTTGACTACGTGTCATTCCAGTGAGGTCAAGGGGCAACCTGGGTTCTCCCCGCTGGGATTTGCCTGCCTGATGAGGTCTTCCCATCACACCCCCCGCAGTCGTGTCCTCAGGGACACGTCGCTGTAATTGCCCGATGCCCCCTGTGACCCCAGCCAAGCTCCCCGTGCCAGCGATAGCATCTCCGCCTCCGTCTGCAGGACTTGAGTAACGAAGCATTGACAGGGATTAGGGCATGCACTTAAGTACCCACCAACGTGGGGGTGATTAGTGCCAGCAGCCAAGGCCACGTGGCCACGTGTCCCACCGGGAATGCCATCAGGTTCTGCTTCTTCCCAGCAAGAAGCTGGAGCTCAGCTGGGCGTTAGGAGGTAAAGCAATGCCATTTCGGTGGTATTTTAAAAAGAGCTTCTGAGGAGAATAAACTCATTTTCTGGCAGTAGTTGCCTTTCATGGGGGTTTTTATTAAGTTTTCTCTGGGCAGGGCGAGGATGAGTTGCTCATCTTCTCGTTTCCTGGCTTCATAAGAGGCTCTCTGCTCCTTTAGCATCCTCCGAGGCGAAATATTCGGTACTTGCTCTGGGTTCCCATCAACGTGACATCTTCTCAGGCAAAATCAATTTTGCTGATTTTGATGGATGAGGATGGAAATGTTCCTCATAGGCGGTTCCGTGGGGATCTTCTGCTGTGATGTTGTGACTCTCTTTTCCCACGTTTCATCCTTCTGGAGGTCTGGACCTGTGTAACCTTAAGATAGACATGAGGAAAATGTTGTTGAATGTAAGGATGAGGGAGGAAAAAGTTGTTGAATCTAAGGGTGAGGGAGGAAAAAGTTGTTGAATCTAAGGGCGAGGGATCCCCTGGAGCAGGCTACCCAGAGAGGTGGTGGACACCCCATCTATGGAGCCATTCAAGGTCAGGCTGGCTGGGGCTCTGTGCAACCAGTTCTGGTGAGTGCTGGCCCTGCTTGTTGTAGAGGAGTTAGACTGGATGACCTTTGCAGGTCCAACCCAACACATTCTGTGATTCTATGATGTGAAGCCGCCAGGATCGCCTCCACAGGGTAGGGGATGGATGTCCCAAGAGGCAATAAACTGTAGAGGGATGCGGGAGGGCTCCTGCCACCACCACTCTGCTTGGCAGAGAGCTCCATCTCACCTTTGGAGACAATGCTCAGCCAAGTTTAATCCCTCCCACAAAGCAGGTGTTGTATTTAGTTGTTTTAATGAGATGCAAAGGGCAGCGATCTCTGACTCACTGTCCAGAGGGTTTGTGCCCACAAACAGGGGTTTTGAGGTGCTCAAAGTGCTCCTGGTGCCTCACATTCACCTCGGTCCCATGGGATTTTGCTCCTGGAGCTGCTTGGATATGCTGTGTGTGGTGGCTGTGGCAGGCAGAACCGCTCTTCTCTGTGGAAAAAGAGATTGTTGGGTGCAGAAAGGGCATTTAAACCTCTGTGAAAGGATTGAGAGTCTTGCCCTGGGTTGTGTTCTCTCTGCCTTTGCTTTCTCTTTTCCTTTAGCTTCTTCTCCATCTTTTGGGGTTGATCTCTTTTCTCCGTGAAGCTGGTCAAGCCATGAGCTTCCTCCAGCAGCAGGATGTCCCTGCTGTGGGGCTGGGCAGAGCCCAAACACCTGATTTGGGAGCTGAGTGGGGACTGGGAGCCTCAGCTCTCCTCTCTGTGCTTTCTCCAGGCTCTCGTATTGATGTTTCCCACCTTCAAAGAATTCTCTGCTGCTCCTGTGTTATTTTTATTGTATTTTTTGCTCCATAAAAGCCATCTGTCTATCTTTCTGCTTTCAGGGCCTTTATCTCTCTCATCTTCTCCATTTCTGTAAGAGTCACTAGAGCTTTTGAAGCTCTTCACGCTCTCCCTGTGTTGTTCCCCGTCTACGGCCATTGAGGTCTCAGGACAGGCTGAGCCCCACCCTCATGATGCTGAGGGCTTCCCACATGAAAAGCAGAGCTGGGTCTTGGTTTGTCTGGTGTGAATGGGCAGTGCTAAGAGTTAAGACCCAGTAACTCCTTGAGAAACCATCATTAATAACCCCATTGGGAGATGTTTCCTCCTGGGGTGTTCTCCACAGCAGTCGTGTCTGGTATCTCACCGTGGCGGATTCGGCTTCCTGCAAAGCCCTATTGTGTTACAACAATGCAATGAGCCCGTTTTAATTACTGTGCTTGAAAGCTCATTAAGCAGCTACTTTATAAGTTCTGAGCTACCTTATCTTATTGTTATTTTCTTAGATCAAAGCGTTTCCTGCACGTTGTAATCACACGCTTGAGCACGTTGATTTAGAAGCTACGATAAGCGCTGGGGTTATCTACTAGTGAAGCCGAGGTGCTGAAGGATGGTGGGAGCAGCAGCTTGTACCTGATTTGGAGGGTTGGCTGGATCATCAGCTTGGTCTAGGTGACCCTGCTCTGGCAGGGGGATTGGACTAGATGATCTTTTGAGGTCCTTCCAATCCCTAATGAGTCTACAATTCTATGATCTTTTGAGGTCCCTTCCAGTCCTTAATGTTCTGTGATGACTCTGTTCCCCCTTTCACCGAATAAGCAGTGGGTATTTTCCCCGGCCATCCTTTTGTTCTTAATGTGTGTATAAAAACACACCTTTATATTAGTGCATCTTGAAGAGCCTGACCAGGTAGGGGTCATCCATCTCATTGTAGGAATACTCAGGATAATGAATAAAATCCTATATGCACACGTGTCACGTACACAGCAATCATCTGATCAACAAGGTTTAGTAACAAGAGAGTAAAGAAAGGGTTGGAAGATAGTGAATGAAAAACCTACAGACTGCTGACAAAGCCCCTGCCCAGCCAAGGTCTCCCCGTCCCTTTTTCCTTCCAAATGCAAACTCAATCCTACTCTTCTAAGAGGAGGAGAGAGGTAGGAGATGGTTTCTCTTTCACCAGGTCTGTGTAGCAGGAGAGCAGATGGTTGCTCTGCAGCAAGTCAGAAGCCAGAGAGAGAACCTCTTCTGCATTCCAAGGGTCCAGTTGGGGTTGTGGAAAGGGGTATACGGCTGTCACATGTAAGAAGACTCAGGGGTCACTCCATGACAATAGTCTTTCTCTCTAGGTTCCTTCAGAACTGAAAGGCTGGGTTGAAAGAGTTGCTGCCTATAGAAATCACTGAACTTTTGCAGACAGGGACTTCAGAGGAGGAAAACCCCTCCTGGAGTTCCTGCTCCAGCACAGAGTCAGGGTTTTTGTGATCCTGGTGTTCATCTGCTCTGAGAGACGGCCCTGCTCCTGCTGTCCTGCCCAGGCTCTGCCTCCTGCATGTCTCAGTCTCATCCCCTTAGCAGCACCACTTGGACCTGGGTTTCATAAAGGGGAAGGTCATCCCTGGTCTTGTGGTGATGGAAGGTGATGGAGGAGGACAATGTGGTCCCATGTGCCCAGGGACCTCCAGGCTAGGGTTAGTGAGCAAAGACTGGGAAGTGGTTTGTGTGGTGGACACGAGGAGCTGAAGTAAGAGGACAGACCCCTGATTTCCTTAGGCTGATGGGGATTTTCTTCTATGTTACCACGAACAGGGCTCAAGGCTGGGATCTTCCACTGGATTTCTGGTAGATTTGCAAATGTGGAGAGAAAGTTCCCAGCAAGTTGAGCCTGAACTGACGCTGGTGCAGGATTTGGAGAAGTGGGGGGACATGCATAGGATAGTCGGGTGACAGGTGCAGGTTTGGACTGGGAAGCCAGTGCTCACAAACCCCCTTTGTCCAGCGGGACAAAAGCCGAGTGTTAGTTCTGACGGTTGGATGAAACACCCCACTGTCCGCCCCGCCGTGCTAAAAGCCGCAGTGTTTGCCGGCTGCACTGGCCCAGCGGCATCGGGGGAAGCAGTGGCTGTGCTGTGCCCATGATGGGGTACCCCAGGCTGAGCCTCCAGCCCAGTCATCTTCCCCCGTGGCAGGATATTGAGGTGGTTCAGGAGGCAGCATCTCTGCCGTCCCCATCCCGTGCTTGGGGCAGCGTGCCCGCATCCTGCCTGGCGACGTCTGGCAGCCAGCACCGCAGCCTGTTGGGCATTCCCAGGGGAGCCAGACCATGCCTGGATCTCCTTCTGCCGGAGCAGCAGCCGTGAATCACCGAGCGTACAGAGATTCACTGAAGATGCTTCTCTGACTGAAGGTCTCTGCTGGCTTCTGGGCTTCTTAAACTCTCTCTGAAATAATCCCACAAGACCAGAGAAGTTGTTTGTGCCCTTTGCAGAGCGAGCTGAATCAGGCTGATGATCCTGGACAATGTCCACTGGTTCACTGCCTTGGCTGAGCTCACAAACTCCTAGTCCTTAGTCCTGTTGGCACCTGTGAAAATGGCATCTGGACCCAGGATTAAAGGTTGTCTCGGCTTTGGAAGCAGCTGGGCACGTGGAGCAAACCTGCTTTTGCCTTTGCAGCCTCTTTTCTCTGATATCTCCTTTTAACTCTGTCCCATGTTGCTCTGCACGTCCCTGCTGCTTTTCATAGCGTTGACAGAGGGAAGAGATTCTGCCCCTCTGCTCTGCCCTGCTGAGACCTCACCTGGAGTCCTGCATCCAGCTCTGGAGCCCCCAGCACCAGAATGATTTGGAGCTGTTGGAGTGAGTCTGTAGGAGCCACGGAGATGCTCAGAGGGCTGGAGCCCCTCTCTCTGGGGACAGGCTGACAGAATTGGAGTTGTTTAGCCTGGAGACGAGAGGCTCTGGGGGGACCTTCTAGCAGCCTTCCAGTCCCTGAAAGGGGCTGTCAGAAGGCTGGGGAAGGCTGTTCCCAAGGGCAAGGAACGATAGGATGAGCAGGAATGGTTTGAAGCTGGAAAAGGGCAGAGTGAGGCTGGACAGGAGGAAAAAGTTGTTGAATCTGAGGATGGGGGATCCCTGGAACAGGCTGCCCAGAGAGGTGGTGGACGCCCCATCCCTGGAGCCATTGAAGGTCAGGCTGGCTGGGGATCTGGGCAACTTGTTTTGGTGAGTGCTGGCCCTGCTTGTTGTACAGAGGTTGGATTAGATGCCCTTTGGAGATCCCTTCCAACCCCACACATTCTGTGATGCTATGATACAGGATGTGCTGGAAGGATTCTGTGCTGCCAGGCTCCGGGACCATCCCCCAGTTGCTTTGCTTGAGGCTTTGCCCTTCCTCTGCCTCCAGCGAAGGATGGGTCCTGGTGGCGAGAGCAGCCGTGGCTGTGGCACCGCTGCGCCAGCGCTGATCCCTGACAGCCTTGGCAGCGGCTGCGCCTACCGCATCAGCATATTGGCGGTACCGCTGGGTGTTAATTATCCCTTCCGCACTCGCGGCTATTCAAATGTTAAAATTGTTTATTTGCAGCTGGCTGAACTCAAGACAGAAGCAGGAGAGCGAGCAGCTCCCCTCTGCCACGGCTGCTCTCCTGCCCCTTTTTCCTTCGCTCCCCAAGGGCAGTCAGCGGCAGGTCCGCCCGCTTCCGTCTCCGTGCTTCAGCCTCGGTCAATCTCTTTCCACCCCTTTTTCCTGGGAAATATCTCTGGTGCTGGCGGGCTGGCCGTGGGAGCATGGTGGGGAGCACCCGGGCTATTTCACCCTCTGCTGCTCTTCAGCCGTGACACATCCCACCCGCTGCGCCGTGGGAAGCCGTGTCGGTTTAATTACTTGTGGGGAGAAGGGGGCGAGCAGAGGAACTTAGGACTTGTTTCAGAGATCACTTTTATTAGCAGGTAATCCTGCAGCTCAGCTCTGTAATATAGATAGGTAGTGATGTGGCACATTTAATTTACCCAGGTGCTAGATACCCAGTGTCAGCTTTTGTGCCTCAATTCCCAGTCCTGGCTTTAAAGAGCTTGGCAGACACGTTCCCACGAATTTATAATTATCTTGGAAGAAGTCGTGGCTGCCGACGGGGCGGTGAACAGTCATGTCCCAGTTCCTGCTGGGTTCAGAGTGACTCGTCCTGAAGGAAATGGTTGTTTGGGTCAGTGGTGCCTGTGGTTCTGCACTGGGAGAGCAGGATGGGATGCAGTGGGCTCTGCTGGGTGGTTCCTGGGGTGTCCTTAAGAACTCGCTGGGAGCTGCTTGACACCCACCTGTGCCCCTCCGGCATGGGAATGTGGAGCTTCCTTCTTCCTAGGGCCCCATTCCACAGCAGGTTGCCCAGGGAGGTTGTGGCTGCTCCATCCCTGGCAGTGTCCAAGGCCAGGTTGGATGGGGCTCTGGGCAACTTGGTCTGGTGAGAGGTGTCACTGCCCATGTGAGCTCTGAGGTCTCTTCCTGCCCAGACTAGTCTGTGATTCAGGCCAGATGCTCAATTTCCACAGCACTGGCCGTAGTGTTGCAGCCCAGGACAGTGACTGCCCTTGAAAGTCAGCCTGGTTAGGAGCCTGCAGTCCCCACCTCAGCGAGGACACACAACTGCCAGCCAAGCATCTGCCATCGCTGCCACCAAAACTTTGCCCTCTTTGTCCAGCTCCAGCGTGAAAGTCACCTACTGAGACACAGCAGCCTCGTTCCTCCTCCAGCCAGCAAGTTCCTACAAAGACTCTCACGTGTCCTTCTCCGGACACCTTTGTAGGACACTGCCAGGGATGCTTCTCCTACAGCCTGGTGCCCATATTCCTGCCCAGCCTTGCCTGGGACAAGCCAGCATCACCCCATCCCTCCGGTCATGGCTCCTGCTCGTGCTCTGGGCTCTCAAAGGGTGTGTTTTTGTCTCTGTCTCACTCGGTGGTTGGAGATAAGCACCACGCAGAGTTTGTAAATCATGCCAACAAGGATGTAACCTTGATTCCCTGAGCAACGCCGATAGATTACCTGAGAGGAGGCATCAACTGGAAGAGCGGCTCCATTTGTATAATTCTGCATTAAAAATCAGCCCATTCTGCATTTAGTGCTGATCGTGAGGAGTCTCCACGGTCAAGGGAGAAAGGGGCCAGCGCTGGAGAGCGGGTGAGGAGCTCATGAAAGGGACACAAATAGGCACCTTGCACCGGTGCCTGGATGAGCTTTTAGGAGCTGTGGGGAAATGGGGTCTCTGCGAACCCCTCTGCAGTTTGCCAGGTGCCCAACTGGGGGATTTCTGGTTGTCTGGTTCTGCAGCTGCTGGATGAGCCCAAGTCAAGTTGCACCATCAGGGGAGGGGTTTTCTGTGATGGTGAGGTGTCACCATCTTCTGACGGCCCAGAACCAGGACAGAGGCATTTTGTTCTTGCTCTCTGAAGATCCTCTTGTACTATGGATGTTCCTGCTTTCCCATCATGTACGTGGGGGTCAGCAGTGGGTGATTTCCAAGGCAGCATCCCACAGCAGCCCTGGGCTTCGCTGCCTTATCGCTGCTTGAATCAAACTCCACACCCCAGTGAGTTGGTCTCTTATCAAGAAGTCATAGAATGTGTTGGGTTGGAAGGGACCTCCCAAGGACATCCTGTCCAACCCCTCTACAACAAAGGGGGCCAGCACTCACAAGACCAGGTTTCCCAGAGCCCCACCTAGCCTGACCTTGAATACCTCCAGGGATGGGGCTTCCACCACCTCTCTGGGCAGCCTGTTCCAGGGATCCCTCACTCTCAGATTCAACAACTTTTTCCTCCTGTCCAGCCTCAGTCTGCCCTCTTCCAACTTCAAACCATGACCCCCTCATCCTATCGTTCCCTGCCCTTGTGAACAGTCTTCCCCAGCCTTCTGACAGCCCCTTTCAGGGGCTGGAGAGCTGCTAGAAGGTCCCTCTGGAGCCTTCTCCTCTCCAGGCTGAACAACCCCAACTCTCTCAATCTGTTTTTGTAAGAGAGGGGCTCTAGCCCTCTGATCTTCTCTTCTATGGATGTTCTGTCTCTCACTGCACAGAGTGGGTGTGAGAAGAGGGTACTGCCAGCCCCGGACCTGGGAAGGTCTCACTGCTGTTGTGCTGCTGGACCCTCACTTTTCTGTTGTGGGTGTCTGTGAGCTCCTCAAAACACTCCAGGTGTCTGCACATCGTCAAGACACTCCAAGGCCTTCTAGCTCCATATGAAGCTTCACTGGGCTGAGAGGGGTTTGGTCTTTACAGTTTCACCATAGGGAAGGAGCAGGGGATGGTGGCAAGAGCCACCCATGGGGATGGTGAAGCTGGAGGAGCTGGGTCGTGTCCTCCAGCCTCCTGGAAATTAATCTCCATCTCAAGAGCCAGCTTTCCTCCTATCCAAAGCAAACGGTGGCATCCCAAAGGGTCTGAGAAGAGCTTTCAGACATCCAAAGGAATCTTAGAAGGTTTTTGTAAATCCAACAGGATCTGAGAAGACATTTCATATATCCAAAAGGATCTGAGAAAGGGTTCTGTAGATCCAAAAGAAATCTGAGAAGGGGTTTTGCACATCCAAAAGGATTGAAAAGGGGTTTTGTAGATCCAAAAGGATCTCAGAAGGGGTTTTGCACATCCAAAAGGATCTGAAAAGGGTTTTCCTACTGTGTGGGATCCTCAAAGGTGTCAGAAGGCTGCGATGTCTCCATCTGAAACTCCTTCAATGATTCCTCCAGCACCTTTAGGTCAGGGACAGGCTGTGTCGGGCTCAGCACAGCAACCCCAGAGTGTTAACAAGTGAGATCTCTGCAATTATCCGAGTGCTTCCCTGAAACCAGCTCCTGGGTAAATATTTGTAGGAGGTTCCCTGACTGCGAGAGTGCGGCGGCCGCTCCGTCCATCCATTAAGCTGCAGGAAGGGATTTGTGGTTCATGAGAGCAGAGGATCTGGGTGAGAAGGGTGAAGGGGGAATCTCATCTTCCTGCTGCTTGTGGGGGTTCTACCCAAACGTTTCGCTGCATTTCTCCTGGAGCCTGGCAAATGTTTTGGGATCATGCTCCTAATTCATCACTGAATGATTAAGGTTGGGAGAGATCTCCAAGATCATCAAGTCCAACCATCAACCCAACCCCACCCTGTCCACTAAACCCTATCCCCCAGGGCCACATCCACACCTCCACCTCTAGGACTGAAAAGAGAGAGGAGGAAAATGTTCTCCCCGTCCCTCAGCAATGGTAAAGATCACGGTGATGGGGAGGCAGAAGTTTGGATGCTCCTTGGGGTCAGCAGGATTTCATGGGGCAAGCCAGGTTGTTTTGGGGTGAGCACGTAGCAGCAGGACTTCCAGGTGGGACACGCTTCTTTGGGATGCAAATCTCCATCATTTGGGGAGCAGGAAGGGTGGTTGTGGGGCCACGCCTGGGGTCCCTGGGTGCCGCCAGCCCCGCCGCACGCTGCCACGTCCCCGCTGAGCACATCGTGCTGCGTTGCCAAGACAACGGCAACTCCTACATGCTGCTATTTATTCTGAAGGACACTTGCTCCTCTCTGCTCTTGCAAAAGATTGCACGCCATGCAGAATTCCACCCGAGGTAACCGGACCCGTCCCAAAAGCCTCCTGCTGGGGCCGTGCCAGCCAGCAGGGTGGCCGGGAGGACGTTCCTTGGGTGACAGCTACTTGGCTGGCATCGCGCACAGGGATGCGGGCGGGAGGGTGACCCACGCTGTCCTTGGGGCAGGGCAGGGTGCTGCTGGTGAGGGGGGCGTCTGTCTGCGTTGGGCTGCCCTGCACAAGCTGTGTCCCTGGTTTGGCACTGGTTTGGGGGGCAATGCCAGCAGCAAGGGACCCCTTTGTGGTTGGGCATCACCGGGTGCTGCCTGGCCGTGAGTTTCTGACACAACCCACATGAAGCCAGGTTGTGTTTTCCCACAGGTCCTACAGTGCTCAGGTGGGACCAAACCCTGTTGAACTCGGGGCTGCTGTCACTGCAGCTGGAGAACATCATGAGCAACCGGGAGGAAATGGGAAAAAGGATAAAAACTTGGTTTTTTCCTGCAGGTGACCAGGCCAAGCACAGCAGGTTGGCATTTTGTCTCTCAGAAGCTTCCCCACAGCAGCTGGGGGCTATCAAGCACTGGGTGGGGCTGGGCGTGTCCTCCTGCCTCTTATCTGGTGGCATCACGGAGAGCAGGGAAGAGGTTCTGGTGGTCCCTGGGGTGAGAGCAGTGCTGGGGATGTGTCCAGCCCCTCTTCTTCCCATAAGGGAAGACCCCAGAAGGTCTGATGAGGAGAGGCTGAGGGAGCTGGGGCTGTTCAGCCTGGAGAAGAGGAAGCTGAGGGGAGACCTCACTGCTCTCTACAGCTACCTGAAGGGAGGCTGCACTGAGGTGAGGATTGGTCTCTTCTCCCTAGGGGCTGGTGATAGGACCAGAGGAAATGCAGTCAGGTTGTGCCAGGGGAGGGTCAGATTGGATCTGAGGGCAAACTTCTTCCCAGCAAGAGTGGGGAGGCCTTGGAACAGGCTGCCCAGGGAGGGGCTGGAGGCACTGTCCCTGGAGGGACTCAACAGCCAGGGTGTTTGAGGAGATGGGCTAGGGGTTGTGGTTTGTAGGGCAGATGGTTGGACTGGATGATCTTGAAGGTCTTTTCCAACCTGGTTGGTTCTAGGATTCTTAGGAGATATCTCATGGGGCTTCAGGGCTTTGGGCAGAGGCTGAAGTCGAGCCCTGACCTGCTGCTGCATTGAGTATGAGCCTTACAAAGATCAGTCTGTGTTTGATGGTCCCACTGGAAGCTCCTCAGCAGCTCCTGAGTGATGCTCATTGCGCTGTCCCCCGCTCCTTCATCCAGCTCTGCTATCCTCCAAAAAAAACACCCAACAACAACCCACCGACAGCTTGTTTTGGGTGGTTTAGGGTTTGGGTTTTTTATGTATTTTATATTTCAAAGCCTCAGAATTCTTCCTCCCCCAGCCTGAACTATTTTGGTTCCTGTTGTCTGTTTCTGGCTCTTCCCTTTTCTCCTTCTGCGCTTTCTCCTTGCGTCGCCTTCTCCCTCCCCAAAATAAACGCTGTTACGCTCGGCGAGAAAAAACCCCAAGACCCAGTGAGGAGAGGGGGGAAAAGAGACGGGGAGGGGGGGGACCAGAGAGAGAGGGAGAGTATCCAGGTCAGCTCCTTGAGCTTCATCTGCTCACGCGTGGAGGGAGTGGAAAAGAGCTGCTGCCACCCAGATGCACATTTGGTTGCTACCAAGGACTTCACAGGGCGCAGCGCTGCGGAGGATTAGCCCGGTTAGGCGTGCAGAGCTCCCGTTAACTCCTGCGGAGCCCCACAGACCCCTTCCTTCTCCCACAGCCGAATCCAGTGCAGTGCAGTACATTTCTAAAGTAAAAGCCATTGAAATATTTCAAGTATTTTCAATACCAAGCCTCCCACGAACATTTTTGAGACATTTTTTAAATAGAAATTTGTATTTTTATTTTTTAAATAGAAGTTTGTATTTTTATTTTTTAAATAGAAGTTTGTATTTTTATTTTTTAAATAGAAGTTTGTATTTTTATTTTTTAAATAGAAGTTTGTATTTTTATTTTTTAAATAGAAGTTTGTATTTTTATTTTTTAAATA
>JAOXOE010000851.1:730751-745733 GCA_028565055.1 Phoeniculus purpureus | reverse complement strand
CATCCATGTGTTGTTTGTGGCTCTGCCTTGGTGAGGCAAAGGCTTGGGATGAGCCCATCTCACCCTCATCCTCTGCAGGGAGCTGGTGAAGCTGATGGCAGAGGAGAGACTGGCTCTTGTTTGGGCTCTTTTCTGCACCAGGCTGAGCTGGCTGTGGGCTACAGGTTGTAGCAGCGCTGGGCACGGTGGGATGGTCAGCAGGGTTTGGTGTGGAAGCCCCTAATTTTTGCATACAGGGGTATCCTGCAGGCAACATCATCCCGCAGCATCAGGGCAGAGCCGGCTCTTGGGCAGCTGCTTATGTCTCCAGATGTCATCGTTTACCTTCACTCTGTCTTCCCAGTTGGAGGAAAGGGCTGGCACTGTGAGGCTGGAGTGATCCACGGGGTCTCCAGCCTCTGCGCCTGCCGTGCCGCGCGGCAACAGCGGAACTGGGGTGGATGCCAGGTTACCTCTTCTCCCATCGGCAGCTTGTTGCGAAGGAAGGTAGTTGAGCTAAGAGGGTAGTTAAATAGTAGATATTCTACACATATTCTATATTTTGTAAAAAAAAGAAAAGAAAAGAAAGGACAAAAAATAAAACAGAAAATAAAACCTATATATACAAGAGGAATCTCTATATTCTCTCAGCCCACCCGTTTCGGGATGATTGTGGTTGGAGTTTTCCTTCAACCAGGTACTAAAACAAAAAAATCTGTTGTCAATCCTTTTCAAAACCAGCAAGAAATTTCTTCACCATTTCAGAAGCCTCTGGGTTCAGCCCCGCTCCGGGATCTCGCGTTAACGCTTCTCACTCATCTCTAAGAGCTCTTCTCAGCCTTTGTAGGCGCGTTTTTAACAGCGCCACGAGTGGAGAGAACCTTTCCTTTGAGATCAGATCCAAACCCAAGTCTACGTTGCACAAAAGTCTACACTAAGGGCACAGATTCCCGACCCAGATCCTTCTGTTTTAGGTTCCACGGGGGTTAATTCTCATCTGTTTTTCCGTTTGATAGGAGCTGTACAGTGAAGTTTACACTTTATTTTTATTTTGCCAAAAAAAAAAACCCGCCAAAAAAAACCCAAAAAAACAAAAATTAAAACCTGTTTTTTAACATGAGACAGCTTTTCCTTTGTAACTGCTTTGACATCACTGAGTACTCCTTTCTTTTCCTGGGAAAGCCCTGCACCGCCAGAGTGCGACGGGATGCTCCAGGCTGTCGCCTTGCGGCACTGCCAGGGCAAGAACTGTTTCCTTCCCGAGTGGATTTTGATTTGTCTCTGTATTGGAAGCTGTGTATTTGGAAGCACTGTAAATGCCACCCTATACCGAGTTCCCTGTGTATATTTAGTACTCTGATGTTGCTATTAAAACTGATATGAGAACTGCGCAGCCGCCTGCTGAGTGGGTTCCTCTGCACCGCGGCCCGGGGATGGGGTCGCTTCACAGAATCGTAGGATCATCAAGGTCGGAAAAGACCTTCGTCTTGAAGACCTTCATCAAGGTCAACCGTCTGCACTACAACCCGCAACCACTAAACCAGGTCCTCAGGCACACTGGTTGCCCAGTTGTTGAACCCCTCCAAGGATGGTGCCTCCACCCCTCCCTGGGCAGCCTCTTCCAAGCCCTCCCCACTCTTGCTGGGAAGAAGCTTTTCCTGATCCTCCCCTGGCACAACCTGACCCCATGTCCTCTGGTCCTATCGCTAGTCCCTAGGAAGAAGAGGTCAACCCCTGCCTCACTGCAGCCTTCCTTCAGGTAGCTGTAGAGAGCAGTGAGGTCTCCCTTCAGCTGCTTCTCCATAGAATCATTAGGGATTGGAAAGGACCTCAAAAGATCATCTAGTCCAGGCTGAACAGCCGCAGCTTCCCCATCAGACCTTTTCTCCAGACACCTAACCAGCCCAGCTGCCCTGGACAGAACCTCTCTGTCCCCTCTCCAGAACTTCAATGTCCTCCCTATACTGAGGTGCCCAATACTGCCCCCAGGACTCAAGGTGCAGCCTCACCAGGGTCCAGTACAGGTGCAGGATCCTTGGTCTTGCTGGTCACTCTACGTCTGACACAGGCCCCTTCCCTGGAGGAACATCCCTTTGGGTGGAGGGATGAGAAATGGCCCTAGGAAAAGGGTTTGGGTCATCCCTTTGCAGGAACCCACTGTGGCATCACCCACCTTCAGAGCCTGGGTGGAAGCAGCAGGATGCCAGCTGTCCCTGGGTTCAACCAGTGTCCCCTGAGGACTACCTGGTGTGTGTATGTCTGTGTGTGTGTGTGTGTGCTGGGACAAAGTTCTTGGAAGATGGAAGCCATTTAATAGGGCAGTTAGGGAGTTAATTAAACGTCACTAATGCTGGTTTAAGTAAACAGCGATACAAGCCGGCACACAGGCGTTAGCAGAATTGCCTAACCCAGATACATGTGTTACCCCAAGATTAATGTTTGGCCACGAGCAGATCTGCGTTGGATGCAACTTCTTGTGTGTTAAATGCTGTTTCTTCTTGGCAGAGTTGGTTGATGGCGGCTGACACTGGTGGGGCTGGCTCTGGTGTCACACAGCCCATCTCTGGTCGCTGGATGGATTTGAGGAAGGGGGTCTTGTAGAGCTTGATGGACAGAAGTGATGCAGAATCCCAGACTGGCTGAGGGTGGAAGGGACCTCAAAGCTCATCTACCCCAAACCCCTGCCAGGGGCAGCAATGCCTCAACCAGACCTGGCTGCTCAAGGACTCATCCAACATCTCCAGGGAGGGGGCAGCCACAGCCTCTCTGGGCAATCAATTCCAGAGTCTTTCCATCCGTGCACTGAAGAACTTCTTCCTAGGATCTGGTCTGAACCTTCTCTCCTTCAGTTTCAAACCATTTCCCCTTGTCCTATCACTGGATTTCCTTGGCAAAAGTCCGTCTCCAGCCTTCCTGGAGGTTCCCTTCAGGTACTGGAAGGCAGCTTCAAGGTCGCCCCAGGAGTCTTCTCTTCCCTAGGCTGCATAGTCTCAGCTCCCTCATAGCAAAGGTGCTCCAGTGCTTGGATCATCTCTGTGGCCCTCATAAAATCTTAGAATCATTAAAGTTGGAAGAGACTTTAATGATCATCAAGTCCAACCTTCAGCCCAACACCAGCTGTCCACTAAACCACGGGCCTCTTCCAGAGCCGCCCACACTCCCATGGGTATCATCCCTGTCCGCAGGACGCTGCATGGCCGCGCTTCTTTGAAACACCATCTGACCTAGAAAGGGGGAAAGAAGCCGTTTTCAGTGCCTGTGCTGGCTTTGAAGAGGGATGACCTGTGCTGGCAGAGCTTGGCACTTTCATTCTGGGGCTGTGCAGGACCTGAGATGCTGCCTGCCCACAGTCTGGCTGAATCTTCCCCAAAATCTCTGCTGCAGGGAAAATATATAGGACAAGTTGGGTGGGACAGAGCGAGCTGCTCTTCATTGTAGGGCTAAATTGCCGGCTTAAATCACCGCGACGACGTGCGTGAGCCAACCGGATGTGAATGGCCCCAGAGCTGCATAGATCAGCCGGAGAGCTCCGTTCGCTCCCAGATCTGAGCGGGATTCCAGGGCGTGAAACATGGTGTTGGGATCTCATTCCCTTCCCTGCTGTTTATCACAGCCAGTAATGTGCTCGCCAGCCCGAACTGGTGCGAGTGTTGCTGCTGGGAGAAAACCTGCACCAAGCCATGCAGTGCGGGAGGGGGCGGCGAACGGAATGAGGAGTATTCCAGTCCCTGAGAGGGGCCAGTAGGGTGGCTGGGGAGGACTGTTCCCAAGGGCAGGGAACGATAGGACGAGGGGTCATGGTTTGGTGGAAAAGGGCAGATAGAGCAGGAAAAGCTTCTTGAATCTGAGGGTGGGGGATCCCAAGAACAGGCTGCCCAGAGAGACAGTGGAGGATCCATCCCTGGAGCCACTTAAGATCAGGCTGGATGGGACTCTGGGCAATCTGTTCTGGCACATGCTGGCCCTGCTTGTTGTAGGGGGTTTGGGCTAGATGCCCTTTGGGGGCATCTAACCCTATGATTCTGTGATGCAGGTTGGCACAGCTCGCTGCCATGGCTGCTGCGGTAGCACTGGGCAGCAGTTCCTCAGCACACTGCTGCTCGGTTTCTGCTCTGTTAGAAGCCCATTGCTGCAGACACTGCTGCCCAGCTCAGCGATCTGCATTGCAGCCACACCAGCCAAAACACATCTCCACGGAGCTGGGAATCCCAGCTCCCCTCCAGCACAGAGCCAGGAGCATCCCCTGTGCGTGTCAAGTGCTGAGCACCAGGGCATCACAATGCCTCAAGCAGTTCCCACAGCTGGAGCAGCCTTGCTTGGGTCTCCATCTCCGTGTCAGCACTGGAGGCCGTGATCTCTGCGTTCCTCCAGGGCTGCCTCAGCCTAGAGACTGAAGAACACGGCTGGGAACAAAACAGGAGCTCACAGTTCTGTTCAGAAGTAGGACTGAGCATTATCCGAGTTTAATTATTATAATTATACCGGGGCCAAGTAATTGCTGGGGATATTTTAAGCATCAATCAACACGCTATTTTGAAAAGCGAAGCCCTGATTTCACCAGGGCTAGGTAGGAACCGTCAACAATCCCACCTGCTTGAGGAGGAACCCTCCAAGGAAGGGGGTTACGCTGCTCCTAGTTTCTTATCAGCAGATAGTGTTTAGGGAGAAAGACGAGAGAAGGGTGGAAAGAGGCTCCCTTGCCATGGGGAATGGATTGTACTGGTGTGCCCAGAGGATGTGGCTGGGTGGCAGGAGGAGCATCAGCTTTGGGAAGAGAAGCAGTGGCTTTGAGGAGGACTGTCTGGGGCTGGATGATGCAGCGACGTTGAGAACATTTCAGCTTGTTATTGTGGTTTCTATGGCTCTCTGTCTGGATATTACAAACTGTCCGCATCATTTTCCAGATGGATCATTCTTAAATCATCCTGGACAGGCTTCGGGACTCGGTGCTGAAGCAGTAGAAGGCATCTGAGTTCAATAAATGCTGGAAATGTGCTCTATTGAATGCTGTTTCTTATTAAAAGTTGAAGTACATCATCCAAGCGGATGGGTGTCACAGCCAAGCTCTCCATCATTTGCACCCACCCGAGGTGCCAGTAATCCCCCATGGAGACAAGGAATAGGGTCCTGCATGGGTGCCTGTGGCTGGAGGCAGGGTGCAGGGGACACTGTCAAAGGAGCTCGACCAGCAGCTTGTCCCTATCCCGTCCTGGACACCAGTACTGCACCGCAGCATCTTTCCAGCTCCCAGTGCTGTGTTTCTATAGCATTATAGAAACATAGAATTATAGATTCTTAGGTAGGATCATAGGGTTGGAAGCAACCTCCAAAGGGCATCCAGTCCAACCCCTCTACAACAAACATCCACCAGATGAGGACTCACCAGATCAGGTTGCCCAGAGCCCCAGCCAGCCTGACCTTCAATGGCTCCAAGGATGAGGCTTCCATCACCTCTCTGGGCAACCTTTTCCAGAGAACCCCCACTCTCAGATTCAACAACTTGTTCCTCCTGTCCAGCCTCACTCTGCCCTTTTCCAGCTTCAAACCATGACCCCTCATCCTATCATTCCCTGCCCTTGAGAACAGTCTTCCCCAGCCTTCTGACAGCCCCTTTCAGGAGTTGGAAGGTCGCTAGAAGGTCCCCCCAGAGTCTTCTCCTCTCCAGGCTGAACAGCCCCAACTCTCTCAGCCTGTCCCCAGAGCAGAGGGGCCCCAGCCCTCTGACCCTTGAATGACTTGATTCATTCCATCACAAACCAGTGGGTTCATTACTGATATCAGTTGCCGGAGCAGCCCGGGGGTCACCCACCATGTAGCGCCCCCAGCACAGCCCCGTGGCTGAGCTGACATCACAGCGTCTGGCCTTGGCCATTGATGCCCAGTGAGTGACAAGCGCTGAGTTAGTGCTGCCAGGCAATTTGTGCTAATAAGCAGTTGGAAGCAGCTAACGTCTCTGCAGAGAGATGAGTTATGGCAGGCTCGCGCTGGATGCCGCAGTGCCGGAGAGCTGCACAGAAAGTGCCAGCACAGTCCGTGGGGGGATCAGCCCAGGGTTGGGTTCAGCACATGGGTCCCCTTTTCCTGCCCAGCTAGGATGGGGAGGGTGGCAGCTGCCCCCGGACATGCCCCACAGTGGGACCTACGTCTTCTCCTGCAGGAGAAGCCTGAGTAGATGTGATTTGCAGGATTCAGATGCCAGGCTGGTGCTAGATCTAATCTCACGTTTTATTGAGGCTGATGTGACCTGAGCTGTGAGACTCGGGGACCTGCTCAAGAGTGACATGTCCATGTGCTTTTAATAAACTTAACAGGATGACATCCTCGCTCTTCTCTTCATCCTCTGAGCCTGATATTAACCAGTGCAATTCACATTTATCTTAGATCCTTGTCAGGCCAGAGGAGGGACGGAGCTTCTTCAGACTTGGCATCGTTTTTCCCTTACAGATTATGCAAGGAAATGCTCAGAGGGCTGGAGCCCCTCTGCTCTGGGGACAGGCTGAGAGAGTTGGAGCTGTTCAACCCTTTGAATGTCCCTATGTACCCAATACATTCTGTGATTGTATGATTCTATGATAATCAAGCATGAATAAGTGTCTGGAGCAGGGGATGGGGAGTAGGAGTTGGTGGTTGATGTGCAGGAAGCTTTCTCCTCACTTCTGTCACTGCACAGTTGCATCATCAAAAGCCTTGGTGGGACTTCAGGGCTGCAGTGCAGTACAAAGTCCCTGTGCAAAGCCCCATACTGGACCTCTGCCTGTCACCTACCCCTGCAGGATGTCACTCACAAAGATGCCAGGGAAGCTCATCCAGTTCTGTGGGTGAGTGTTTCCTCTCTGGTGTGGAGTTTATTGACCTGTCAAAGAGTCTGGATGTGGCTGATGGCACTTTCCTGAGCAGCAATCGATTTCAGCTGGCTTCCACCAGGGAACAGCTGATTTCTTTGTTTGATAGTCAGTGAAATTGTCAGCTGGTATCATTGGCTGGAGACACCACCTGATGGTTCACAGAATGTTTGTGGTTGGACGGGACCTCTAGAGATCATCCAGTCCAATCCCCCTGCCAGAGCAGGATCCCCTAGATCAGATCACACAGGAACATCCAGGAGAGTTTGGAAAGTCTCCAGAGCAGGAGACTCTCCAACCTCTCCGGGCAGCCTGTGCCAGAGCTCCATCACCCTCACAGGGAGATTTTCCTGATGTTACCATGGAACCTCCTCTGCTCTAGCTTGTCCCCACTGTCCCTCATTCCATCTCTGGACACCCCTGTGCATTAGGTGCCACTGAGCAGAGCCTGGCTCCATCCTCCTGACACCCTAACCCTAACTATCAACATTCATGAGGTGACCCCTCAGCCTCCCCTTCTCCCAGCTGAACAGACCCAGCTCCCTCAGCCTTTCCTCTTAAGAAACCCAAAGCCTTACTGGTGCCAATGGACATCACCAGTTGCGGGATGTTTCCCAGTTGAGCAGCTCTCTGAGCTGATTGAAAGCGAATTGGTGAATGTGGGGCTTTTCTTTAGCAAGGCTGCTCTCATGGCTAATTGCTTTGATGTACAGGTTTATGGGCTGTTACATGGATATTGCTCTTCTCATGGCTTCCCAAAGCCATTTTCTAAACGGCGCTGGCTGCCATCCACCGCTCCGTGACCAGCTGTTGGGCTGCGCTTCAGTGCGGAGGCTGGGGCAAGGAGAAGCAAAACGTGGATGGGAGATGGAGAGGGGAAAATAGATGCCAGGCTGTGCTTTTCATAGAGTGAGGGCAAAGTACTGGTCACACTTTTAAACCTGGGGAAGTAGAGGAAGATGTGCTGGTAACTGGAAACCTGTGCCTAGGGCAGCTGGGCAGTCTGGCTCCTGTATCAGCAGGTGGCTGGGAGCCCCGGCCAGCTCTGAGCTGGGATGTTCTGGGTGTTAGTGTTGCCTTGGAGTCCTGGTGGACAGTCAGTTCTCCGTGGGACAATGAAGTGCTCTTGTGGTCATGAGGACAAACGGGGTCCTGGGCTCCATCAAG
Organism: Phoeniculus purpureus; assembly: GCA_028565055.1. Taxonomy (NCBI): domain Eukaryota; kingdom Metazoa; phylum Chordata; class Aves; order Bucerotiformes; family Phoeniculidae; genus Phoeniculus; species Phoeniculus purpureus. Next base: position 737,745 of record JAOXOE010000851.1, on the reverse strand, counting down.
GACAATGTGTCCAGCAGGTCTAGGAAGGATCTCCTTCCCTTCTGCTCTGCCCTAGTGAAACCACACCTGGAGTGCTGTGTTCAGTTCTGGGCTCCCTTGTTCAAGGGACCTACTGGAGAGGGTCCAACAGAGGGCTACAAGGATTGTGAAGCAACTCGAACATTTTCCTGTGAAGAAAGGCTGAGGGACCTGGGGCTGTTTGGTCTGGAGAGAAGACTGAGGGATCTCACTGCTGTCCATAAATATCTGAGGGGTGGGGGTCAAGAGGAAGGGGCCAGTCTCTTCTCAGTGGTGCCCAGTAGTAGGGCAAGGGATGATGGGGATAAGCTGGAACATGGGAACTTCCACCTCGACATGAGGAGAAACTTCTTCCGTATGAGGGTGAAGGAGCCGTGGCCCAGGCTGCCCAGAGAGGGTGTGGAGTCTCCTGCTGTGAAACTTTCCAAAGCCGTTCTCTCTCACTGCTGTTCTCCAGGGGTTTTGGAAGGTGGGAGCTGCAAAGCGTGAGCATCCCAGGCAGGGAACTGGGAGCACTGTGGCTTTCCTGGAGCCACACGTCACGTGCCGCAGGGGCAGGAGCTCGGAGGCGCTCCCCACATCCCAGCATCAAGCAGAGTGTGTGGTGGAAAAGCAGGAGCCACAGTTAATATTTTAAACGCAAATAAAACCATTTCCCTCGGGGTTGGCAGGTTTTAGCACTGTCTGGCTTCACATAATTGACTTCCTAAGCCACTGAGACTTCCTCTCCTCAGGCAGAGGGTAGGAACGATTCAGAATAGCTGGGAAGAAGCAGATGAGGGGCCCCTATGAAAACCCCCTCTGAGATGGATTAATTGTGCTAGGGAGGTGGGAACGGGGCAAAGGAGCCCATTCAGGGACACGGCATGCTGGCAGGGACAAAGCCCGGTGACAGCTGACTGACACGGAGCCACGGAGTCCAGGAGCATCCTTTCATCAGGGGGCTGGGAAGGGACCGGACGGGACCACCTCGGTGGGGGCAGCCGGCCAAGAGCACTTGGTCCATTGAGTGAGCGAACAAAGCAGCAGGACATGGGGCCCAAGTCGTGCTGGAGAACGTCTGAGCTGGTTCTGACCTGCTGAATCGATTTGGGATGGTTTTCTGGCCACGCATAGCCCTCAAATCCCACTGGGGCTGTCCAAGTGGAGCTGGGTTTGAAGAAAGAGGAAAAGGAGGAGTGAAGCTTCACAAGCTCCATGAAATTCCTTCCCAAAGCCCAGTGGAGAGGAGCGGGGCTGACGCAGCATCTCTGGCTGTGGCAGTTCCCTGGGAGCTGCATTCTCAAGGAGAAAAGGATGAGGGTAGGGAAAGGAGCAGGAGGAATGAAGGAAGGAGACAAGGCAGCAGCAGGATGCAACAGGAACAGCATCAAACGGGTGCTTCTCCTCAACTCAAGCAAAGTTTGGAAGAGCTATTAAAGCAGGAGATCAGTGAAGGGGGAAATTGAAATGTTAGGGGCTGGAACGGAAAATTAGGCACAGATAATGGCACAATAGCACCAGGGTTTAGAGCTGCCTCCATTAATTTGTTGTGAAGAGCTGTAAAATGCTCTCCCATGTGAGATCATCCCTGTGTCCAGCCGGCCAACGAGCCAAATCCCCGGAACAGCAGCGTGACAGGGATGGCTGCGTCGTGGCCATGAGCCCCTGCCACCGCTGACGGTGTCACCCATCAGTGGCGTAGGCAGCGGGATGAAACCCAGAGAAGAACAAGGGGATGGGGATTCTCAAGAGAAGCAGCAGCAGCCAGACCTGAGGGAGCTGATTTCCAAAAGGCAACAGGAGCTGCCTTGGCCTCCTGAGGATCTCCAGAGTGTGCTGGAAGAGATGGGGCTAGTGGGCACCAGCAGCCGGCCACCACACTCAGCACCACACAGGCAGCGGGGATTAGGGCTCTGCCTGCAAAGCCGAGTGATCAGGCTGGGGAGGCAGAATGGTTCTTTGAAATTAGTCCGAGTCAAATGCCTTTTGATCTAAAGAGGATTAGGAGGGGAGTCGCAGGCTCTGGTCCCCCACACTTCCACTGCCAGCAGCCGTTAGCAGGACCAGCATCCATCTCCCACCTCCGGGGCGGTGTGGCCACCCCATCACGTGGAATGTGGATGGTAACCGAGAAAAGCTGCTGGGGACCCTTTGTCCTCCTCACATGGGCTGTGGGAACTGAGGGAAATCATGACCATCACACATGGAACACTCAGAGGCTGGGCACAGCCACGGCGCTGCATGAAGCAACCAAGTGCAGTGGGCTGTAAACCACGATGGGGTTGGGTGAGAGCCCATCCATCACATGTGCTGGTGAAAAAGGCTTTGCCAGGGCTACTGGAGACACCACTTGATCCATAAAGCAGGAAAATCCCTGTGAGGGAAACTTGCTCAAGCAGTCAGCCCCGACCCGACAGGTCTCAGCTCAGCAGCCTGAGTCTGGTGCCACCTTGCAGGGGTTATGGACCACCAGCACTCTGATACATTCATCAGCGAAGGAGAAGCTTCTGCTGGTAGCCAACATATGGTGCAGCAGGTGACACCGGGGCTGGGGAAAGGTGGGTGGGGTGGCTGCTGAGTCAGCTCTTTACCCAGGTGGGCAGGAGGGTGGGTGCTGGGCACCTCCCAGACTTGATTGGGGTGAGGAAAGTTTATTTAACAGGCAGTGAAGAGCCAGTAGCTCAGCTCCTGTTTGTGCTTACTGGGAGCAGCTCATCCCTAGCAGGTGTTGGAGTGGAACAGCTCTGTTTTCCAAGGTGCCATCGCACACTTTGCCTCCAATCCCTCCTGCCTGCAGCAGGATCCTGCTTTAGGGAGATGTGTTAATTTGCCAGTTGCTATGAGACCTGCTGGATGTTGTTGATGCAGCGCAGAGGCAGGTGAGTCATTAGTGCAAATACTGTGTTTTCTGGCACTGTCTGAGGAGCTGTGAAGGTTTTCTGTTGGTCAGCAGGATGCAAACACCTGGAGTCCCAGCAGCCTGAGGATCCTGGGGCTGGTGGTTGCTCTCCATCTCTTTTTTTTGGTGGTGGTTTTCTGAGCTGCTCATCTCCAGCCGTGGCTCCAGCCAAAGATTCTTGAAGAGAGCAAGGGCTGTGAGCTGGGTTCAATCTGTGAGTTAATTTGTAGGGGAACTGTGGACACCCAGTGTTGTTTTCCCTATGACCCTGGAACAGGCTGAGGGGGTTTGGACTGTTCAGCCTGCAGAAGAGAAGGCTCCAAGGATGAACTCACAGCAGCCTCCAGTACCTGAAGGGGCTACAGGAAAACTGGAGAGGGACTTTTTACAAGAGACACTGGTGATAGGACAAGGGGGATGGGTTCAAGCTAACCAGGGAGGCTGTGGCTGCTCCATCCCTGGTGGTGTTCAAGGTCAGGTTGGATGGGGCCCTGGGTAACCTGGTCTGGTGAGAGGTGTTGCTGCTCATGGCAGGGGGTTGGCACTGGGTGAACTCTGAGGTCCCTTCCTACCTAAACCAGTCTGTGCTCACAGGGGAATATTTTCCAGGGTTGTTTCTGAGGAGGATGGACTTAACCTGAGCTCTTCTAGTTGTGAGCAGCTCCCACTCTGTCAGGGCTTAGGGCTCCTCATCCAAGGAAGACAGATTTGAGCTGGTCAGGAGAACCAGCATGGCTCAGAAGTTCTCCATGACCCTCAGCACATTGCGGTGAGGGGGGACCTGCATCCCCTAGCCCTGGCAGAGTGGGGGCTTCCATCCCTGGCACACAGAGGTCAGTGCACAGCTCCTTCCTTACAACCCTGGGAATCATCGAAATGGGGTCCTGGGCTGCAGTGCAGCCTCTTATGTAACTGGTGGCAGGAACCAGCACAGCAGAAATGTGTTAATTATGTATTTGACTGTGATATTCTCAGTGTGAGCTCGTGCAACGTTAGTTAGTTACCTCAGTTAATTAGAAATTTTACAGTTGGCTAAGAAGTTTATAAACCACTGAAAAGAGCAGGGCATTGGTGATGGCATCGGTCCCTCCCTCTGTTCTGGAGAGGTGAGCAGCTCTGGGCTGCCTGCAGGAGCTGTGCCTGCAGCAGAGCTCCAGATCCTCCTGTCCCTGAGGTTTTAATGGTAGGGGCCAACCTAGCACCCCCCCCAGCACAGCCTTGGGGTCATCAGCCAGTGTTGGAGGAAGGAGGGTTTGGAGGAAAGAGGGTTCAGAAGTTCAAACAACCATCGTTGAATGTTGAATTAAGTGTAAGCTGGTGGTAATTCATGGGCATGGTGTGACTGCTGGGTCCTAGATGTGGGGATGGAGTGGATGTCTTCCCACCTCTGATTTAAGAGGCCAGGGAATGGTCTGTGATTCTGTGAATGGTTGATATTTGGACCTCTTGGAGCGAGTCCAGAGGAGGCCACAAAAATGCTCAGAAGGCTGGAGCCCCTCTACCCTGGGGACAGGCTGAGAGAGTTGGAGCTGTTCAGCCTGGAGAGGAGAAGACTCTCTGGGGGGACCTTGTAGTAATCTTCCAACCCCTGAAAGGGGCTGTCAGAAGGCTGGGGAAGACTGTTCACAAGGGCAGGGAACAATAGGACCAGGGGTCATGGATTGAAGCTGGAAAAGGGCAGATTGAGGCTGGACAGGAGGAAAAAGCTCTTGAATCTGAGAGTGGGGAACAGGCTGCCCAGTGATGGGGCAGAGGCGCCATCCCTGGGACTATTCAAGGTCAGGTTGGCTGGGGCTCTGGGCAACCTGGTCTGGTGAGAGATGGCCCTGCTCGTTGTAGGGGGGGTGGACTGGAAGCCCTTTGGAGGTCCCTTCCCAGCACTTTATGTATTTGAAGGTGTCTGTACAGGTCCCCCAGCTCTTATTTATCCAATTCACCCTTTGCCAACAAGGTTCTTCCATCGCTCTCTGCCTTCCTTTTCCTAAAGATTGACAGGGCAGAGGTTCAGGAAGGGTGTTAGGACAAGGGGTTATTTGCTCTCTCTCACTGCACCATAGGGTTGGAAGGGACCCTCTGCAGGAGTGACTCCTAGCCCACTGTGCCAGCAGCAGCAGTGGGTGTTGCTCTGCTGAGAGGATTCCGTGGCAGTAATGCTGCCGATGGCGCTTCAGTCCTTGGGGGAAGAGGGATTCGAGCAGGGAAATGCTCCAGTCACACCTATTGTGAAGGAGAGTAACAGCACAGGCTGTTGTTTACATTTGCAGCAATCACTCTGTTTCAGCAGCACGAGGTGTCTCAGGGCTGCCATGAGGAATAAAGCTGATGGATGCCGGCACTTCCCGGACACACAAGGAGGGTGATGGAGAGAGAGCTCCTGAGGTTCAGCTGAGTGCTGTGAGGCTGCTGGGGCTGGAAACCAAGGGACAAAGCCCACCCCAAGTTGCTCTGTGGGGTTTTGACCCTGTTTGACATCTGAAGTCCTTTGAGGCTGGGGGCATCATCATCTCCTTGATCCTGGCTGTGCTGCTTTCCCAGCAGCTTTCCTACAGCTGCTGCTCCTCACCGCAGCTTGCTCGGTTGTGGGAAGCTGCTCCCCTCTCTGGGCAGGCAGCAGGAGATCCCTGCCCAGTCAAACTCTCATCTGTACCACTGGATTATATTTTAAAGGCTCTGTGTTTCTCAGGTTTGGTGCCGCTCTTGTGCACAGCCGGTTGCCCCAGGTGAAGGTCTGAAGTGGCTGCTGGTTCACCCAGAAGCTGAAGGCTCCTCTCACAGCCATGCCAATGGAATGAAAGTGTTTCTTCTTAAAGTGCTTGAAATTGGGTCTATTTATGTAATCTGACAAGTGGCTGTGCACGGTCCTGATCTGACTTTGTGATGATTTATGGGGAAGATCTGGAGGGACCTTGCCGGGCTGGAGGAGTGGGCTGTGCACACTGCATGAGGTTCAACAAGGTTCTGCCCCTGGGTTGGGCAATCCCATGCACCAATGCAGATTGTGAGGAGAAAGGATTGAGGATGGCCCTGAGGAGAAGGGCTTGGAGGTGGTGGTGGAGCAGGGGTTGAACAGGAGCTTGTCAGTGTGTGCTTGCAGTCCAGAGAGCCAGACGTGTCCTGGGCTGCAGCAAAAGAAGTAGGGGCAGCAGGGAGGTGATTCTCGCCCTCCACTCGGTGCTGGTGAGACCCCACCTGGAGCACTGTGTCCAGTTCTGGAGTCCCCAACATCAGAAGGACACAGAGCTCCTGGAATGGGTCCAGAGGAGAGCAACTCATGATTGAGTGGCTGGAGCCACCTCCCCTCTGAGGACAGGCTGAGCAAGTTGGGGTTGTTCAGCCTGGAGAAGAGGAGGCTTCCAGGTGACCTTCTAGCAGCTTTCCAATATCTGAAGTGGGGTGAAAGATGGGGTAGGGCTCTTGACACAGGTGGTAGTGAGAAGACAAGGGGAAAGGGTTCCAGACTTGAAGAAGGGAGATTTGGGTTGGACATGAGCAACAAATTCTTTGCTGTGAGGGTGCTAAGATGCTGGGACAGGTTGCCCAAGGAAGTTGTGGCTGCCCCATGCCTGGAAGTGTTGAAAGCCAGGTGGGATGGGTCCTGAGCAACCTGGTCTAGTGAAGGTGTCCCTGCCTGTGCAGAGGATATTGAACTAGATGATCTTAGAGGTCCCTTCCAACCCTGGCTATTCTGTGAGTCTATGAACTCTAGATTTAAAATTGCTATTAAACCAACTTTTTTGCCTCTTCAGCTGAGCTAGAAGCACCATGAGCTGGTGCTGCTCAAGAACTTCAGTGGTTTAGGTATGTTGTCTTGTTTCACTAGATCTTTCTAGGATTCTGGTGCTGTATCTGTTGTAAACTTGGAGTGTTCTCCTGGTAGCGATCTCTGGTACCTTCCTCTCTCTGAGGTCTCAGGTCGATGCTCCCTGCTGTGTTGGATGGTTTCTTCTGGGCCGTGTAGGTTTTGCTGCTGGAATTCAGCTGCAAAGCAGGGCCTGACATAAGAGTGGACCCAGGGTAGGGGTGATCTAGCATCGCCCCAGGTGCAGGGTACAAGTTGCTCCAGCATTGTGGGATGTGGGTGGTCAGGGCTCGGGG
>JAOXOE010000851.1:715934-730651 GCA_028565055.1 Phoeniculus purpureus | reverse complement strand
TCGGGGTCAGGCACTGAAGTCCCTTCCCTTGACTGGAGCTGTTCCTGTTTGCCAGCCCTCACGGCGTGACCCAAAGCCCAGATGCCGGATGGGTCACACATTGCATCGCTGTGAACAGGGCTGCTTGCAGAGATAACGGGTTTTACTTAACACTGAATTGTAAACAGAGCCCAGAGAGAAGGGGGGTCAGATAAGAGGTGTTGGTGCTGAGGATGAGCTGGTTGCTCCAGGGGCAGGTGCTCTCTTTGCATCTCACCAAAGCCTTGGAAATAAAATCTGCTGTCACGCCTGTTACCATCTCTTCTCGCAAGCAGCAAGAAGGATGGAGCTTCTAACCTTGTGTGTAACAGCAGAAGCAGGAGGGCAGAGTGGGCTACCCTGACCTCGGGAGCAGGGTCCCACACAGAGATCATAGGATTGGAAGGGACCTCCAAAGGGCATCCAGTCCAACCCCCTACAACCAGCAGGGCCAGCACTCACCAGAACAGGTTGCCCTAGAACCAGCCAGCCAGAGATGGGGTCTCCACCCCCATTCTGGGCAGCCTGTTCCAGGGATCCCCCACCCTCAGATTCATCAACTTTTTCTTCCTCTGCAGCCTCAATCTGCCCTTTTCCACCTCCAAACCATGACCCCCTCATCCTACCGTTCCCTGCCCTTGGGAACAGTCTTCCCCAGCCTTCTGACAGCCCCTTTCAGGGGTTGGAAGGTCACTAGAAAGTCCACCTGAAACTATCTCCTCTTCAGGCTGAACAACCTCAGCTTGTCTCCAGAGCCCTCTGAGCGTTTTCATGGTCTCCTCTGGACTCACTCCAACTCACTCATCATCCTTCTTGTCTTGGGGGTTCCAGAGCTGCTCTGCAAAGCATCAGGAGGTTTGTTCTGATCACCAAAAGCCCTTCTCAACATCCTTTGATACAGCATTATGAGCCAGCAGCACTCTGGGATGAGGGTGGTGCTGTGGGTCCCTGCTGCCAGGTGATGCTTTGATACCCAACACCTCCAGTGGAGCTCATGGGCTCCAAGATGAGAGTCCAACCAGTACCTGGCCACTGCAGGGCACCACAAGCAACAGGTCCTGGCACCATGATGCCCACGCAGCAGGAGATGGTCCAGCAGCGCTCTACAAGTTCACAGAGCTCCTGTTCTCCATCCATCTGCTGCTCCAACCCTGCAGAGAGGCTGCTTTTCAAGTGAAGATTAATCTGAATTAATTTGGCGCTCTCTTCATGAGGCCAGAGGAAATGCCAAAGCCTCTTCTCATGTGTACAGCTGCTCCTGGCAGGTTCGAAGTCTTGTTAGAAGACACGTTAGTGCTTTCATGCTCCTCCAGCTTTGTAACAAAAGAGCTGATAACGATCGTGCATAGCTACACGTGTCGGATTCCCAGCCTGGAATATTAATTTAGATCCAATCCCATCACATTTGCTTACATCCTTCTAGTTTACCTTCTTCTTTCCTTCTTGGATTTGGACCTTATTTCACAGAGTCACCAACCATTGGGGTTTGGAAGGAACCTCAAAAGATCATCCAGTCCAATCCCCCTGCCACAGCAGGATCCCCTAGATCAAGTCACACAGGAACATTTCCAGGCAGGTTTTAAATGTCTCAAGAGAAGGAGACTCCAAAACCTCCCTGGGCAGCCCCTTCCAGGGCTCTGTCAGCCTCACTGGGAAGAAGGTCCTTCTCAGATTGGTGTGGAACCACCTCTGTTCCAGCTCACACCCTTGTCCATTGGATACCATTGAGCAGAGCTTGGATCCATCCTCCTGACACCCCCCCTTTCTATATCTATAGACGTTCATGGGGTCACCCCTCAGGCTCCTTTTTTCCAAGCTCAAGAGCCCCAGCTCCCTCAGCCTTTCCTCATCAGGGAGGTGCTCCCCTCCCTTCACCACCTCTGTGGCTCTACACTGAAAGAACTCTCTCCAGCAGCTCTGTGTCCTTCTGGAACGGGGGGGCCCAGAACTGGACACAATACTCCAGATGTGGTCTCATGAGGGCAGAGCAGAGGGCGAGGAGAACCTCTCTCCATCTACTAACCACCCCCCTGGGATGGATTAGAAGATCCATCCCAGGAAGCCATTGGCCTTCTTGGCCACAACAGTTTGATTCCAGAGTCTGTAGAGATGGGGGGTCTGGTTCCCTCTATCTCTCCTGGTGGTGCTTCCAGTGTTTTAATTGCAGCTGCATGAGGATGGCAGAGGTGAATGAGGAGCTAAGGGCTGTGTTTCAGAGAGCTGACCCCACACAGCAGGTTTTGCTGGAGATGCTTGGTGCTTTATGGACAGCTGAGTGCATAACTCATTAACAGCCCTTAACTATTCCCTCTCCATATTTACAAGAGCATCGTAGCAGCTGTGGAGGAGTCATTAAAGACTGCTTCTGGAGCTAATCCTGATTTAAAAATCCCTTTCATGTGCTTTTCAGTCACAGCTCTCTGGTCAATAAAAAGCTGATGCCCCTCAGCAGGGTTTGTGGGTGATAAAAAATAACAGGGTGACACACAGCTGGATGAAGCCCTGTTTGTTTCTGTCTTCCCTTGGCTTCTTGTGCAGCCTGACTCCATTCCAGAGGGATGTTGCAGAATCATGGAATCATTAAGGTTGGAAGAGACCTTCAAGGTCATCCAGTCCAACCATCAACCCAATGCCATGGTGCCCACTAAACCCTTGTCCCCCAGGGCCACAGCTGCTTGGTGTTGAACCCCTCCAGGGATGGTGACTGCCCCCCTCCCTGAGCAGCCTGTTCGTTCCAAGGCCTCCCCACTCTTGCTGGGAAAAAGGTTTTCCTGAGATCCAGTCTGAACTTCCCCTGCCACAACCTGACCCCGTTTCCTCTGGTCCTATTGCTAGTCCCTAGGGAGAAGAGGCCAACCCCAGCCTCAGTGCAACGTCCCTTCAGACAGTTCTAAAGAGCAGTGAGATCTCCCCACAGTCTCCACTTCTCCAGCTGAACAGCCTCAGCCTCTCGCCATCAGCCCTGTTCTCCAGACCCCTCACCAGCCCAGTTGCTCTTCTCTGCCCCCTCTCCAGCCCCTCCATGCCCTTCCTGTACTGCAGTGCCCAAACTGCCTCCAACACTTGAGGTGCAGCCTCACCAGGGCAGGACCCTTGGTCCTGTTGGCCACGTTGGTGCTGATGCATCCAAAGGAGACGACGGCAGCTACACTGCCCAAGACTTTCTCACAAACTGAGCACCATCAATTTGGGGTTATTGGAGAATCCTCTTGGGCTGGGAAAGACCTTTAAGATGTAGCACAAGTTAAACAATCTGTAAAGATCTGAAGATCCTGACTCCATCTCCTCTCGTTTCAGCTGGCCCTGTGTGGAGAGATGCTAATCCGAGCTGGCAGGGACTCATGTTCACTTTGCAGGACAACAAGGCTTTGGAGAATAGGCAGGAGCAGAGCTGGGCTGGAGAGTAGCTGAGAGGCACTGTGGGAGGGATGGCAGTGGCGGGGAGCTGCTCGTGGAGGATTTGGATGAGGAGCTGCAGTCTCCATCTCCCAGTGCTCCCAGGCACGGAAAAGCTTTTGCAGAGGTTTTGCTGTTTGTTTTCCTGGAGAGGCAGGAGCTGAGGGCAGAGTTTTGTTCACAACCCTCATTTATTGTGGTGGTTGAGCAGAGCTGGGGAGCTCAGGCTGTCTGCAGACCCCATGGGCAATCCCTGGAAGCAGCAGAGACCTTCTCTCTCTTCCCTTAAGTTTACAAAATGGGCAAAATAGCCTTTGGAATAATGAAGAGATAATAAATGAGAGTTGTGTTGCTTTAGGAGGTTCCTGCATGGAACAGCCCTTTACATCAAGCTCCATAAACCTCTCTTAAGTGTAACGGGAAAGCAAGTCAGGGCTGAGCTTTCAAGGTTTCCTTTCTGCCCTCTCCTCCTTCCCCAGCCTCATTAAAGCCTTTCCTTGTTCCCACTGTGTCCTACCAAGGCAACCTTCCATCCCTGCCTGAAGCAAACAGCATTTGCAGAGAATCCACCTCCTTCTGGGTTGTCAAATATTGTTTTTCCTCAATCCCCAGAGGAGCTGAATGAGAAAACTCAAAGTTAACACTCGGGAATAGGTGTAAGGGATAGGAGCTGGGACCCTCAGGATATTCTCTCTGCCAAGACTATACCAGCTTCTTTTAATTCCAAGGGGTATTTATAGCTCCTTCTTTCCTTTCCAGTTACCACCAGGAGCAGGCAGTGGGAGGGGAGAGTAAAGCAGGAGAGAAGCAGCTCTGAAGCCCAGGAGCTGGGTCTGCCAGATGTTTCCCCCTTCTTTACCCATCTGGAGCTGGACCATGCATGAGGGACCATACTGCTCCTTGAAAGGTTTCATAAGATGCCACCTTGGGTGGTTCTTCCTCCTCTATAAGCAAGAAAGGAAGAGCCAAACCCCCAAAACAAGCTGCAATTTCAGCTTGTAATTGTATTTGCGATGCGATAGCCGGAGCAATAATTGCATTTGCAGAGCCGAAAAGTGAAGGGAGATAAATGGTTTAATTTGAATCAATATTAATTTTATGCAATTTAACGTTTTATCACAGCAGATACAATTATCATCCCTGGGATCAATCAAGAAAGAGAGTTCTCCCAAGTTCAAACAATGTTCTGTTAGCTGGGGAGGCTTGGAGGGTTGTTTATCCCTTCAGCTTTCATGGAATCACAGGGGTGGAAGGGACCTCCAAAGGGTGTCCAGGCCAACCCCCCTGCAACAAGCAGGGCCATCTCTCACCAAAACAGATTGCCCACAGCCCCAGCCAGACTGACTTTGAATGGCCCCAGGGATGGGGCTTCCACCCCCTCTCTGGGCAGCCTGTTCCAGGGATCCCCCACTCTCAGATTCAACAACTTTTTCCCCCTGTCCAGCCTCAATCTGCCCTTTTCCACCTTCAAACCATCCCTCCTTGTCCTATCATTCCCTGCCCTTAGGAGCAGTCTTCCCCAGCCTTCTGACAGCCCCTTTTAGGGGTTAGAAGGTAGCTACAAGGTCCCCCCAGAGTCTTTTCCTCTTCAAGCTGAACAACCCCAACCCTCTCAGCTTGTCCCCAGAGTAGAGGGGCTCCAGCCATCTGAGCCCTTTTGTGGCCTCCCCTGGACTCACTCCATCACCTCCACATCCTCCTGCTGTTGGAGTCTCCAGAATCAGATGCAGGACTCCAGGTAAGGTCTCACCAGGACAGAGTTTGATCCACGTGTCCCTGTTGTGCAGGAGCTGGGACAGGAAAGAAAATGCCATGGCTTTGCTTTGTGTTGTGCTGTCACCTTTCAGAACTGCAGCAACGCTGCTCCCTACAACACTGATCTTTTCCTTACAGCCACAGCTACGTGTTGCTCTGAGTTTAGAGACGTGAGAGGTCACAGCAGCAACTGGCAGGCATTTGGGTCTAGGCTGTTTCTGGTGTGGCTGCAGGGGGATGGGCAGTGTGTGCATGGTGCATCCTCAGGCTTGGACTTGATTTGATGAGGCAGCCCAGCTTGGGAACCTCCCCAAAGGCTGCAGAGGGTCTTTTCCCATTGGGATCCAGCAACACAACAAGGGGAAGTGGTTTGAAACTGAAGGAGAGGAGGTTCAGACTAGATCTTAGGAAGAAGCTCTTCAGTGCAAGGGTAGAGAGACTCTGGAATCAATTGCCCAGAGAGGCTGCGGCCGCCCCCTCCCTGGAGGTGTTCAAGGTCAGGTTGGATGAGACCTCAAGCAACTAAGGTTGAGAGGCATCACTGCCCCTGGCAGGGGGTTGGAGCAGATGAGCTCTGAGGTCTCTTCCAACCTGGGCCAGTCTGTGATTTGTAGTCTCCATCCTGCTGCTCTCTGCATCCATCCTGGGGAAAGTGGTTTCCAAACCCAGATGTGAAGCATCAGCATCCTTCAAAACCGCTGGGACAAAGCAATTTGGAGTGAGCCCTTGCAGGTGGCTGCTCTCTCCCTTCCTGCAGTCCCTTCTCAAACCACACACCAGTCGAGGGGCTGATCGCCAGCGCACTGGCGTTAATTGGGAAACACTGGTGTGCGCCAAGGACAGCATCGCCGCAGAGCTTTAAACGCAGCATTTATCTCTCTGAAAATTGGTGCAGGCTTTGAACATTGATTTTCACCTTAGGGCCGATGTGTTATTGTGGGGAAATGGCTGTAGAATAAAGGGAGTTTTGATCTGTTTGGCTCAGGCCTTTTTAAATACATCTCAAGCACAAGTGCTGACTGCTGTTCGTTGCCCGCTTGTGATCGCTTGCAACCCTGGGAGGAAGGTGGGGGGGGATCAGCAGGATGGAGGACCACTGCTGCTGACAGTGTCTCAGTGGTGGGTGGATGCTCATCCCACAACCAGCAGGACCAGCTGTGGTGCAGTGTGGGGTGTGGAAGCTGGTTGTGACCCTTTGTGCTGGCTCAGGACTCATGGCCTTAAATTTCAGGTAGGTAGAAGCTTGGTGCATCGTTCCCTCAGCATGGAGGGACCTGTTGGAGAGCAACATGGGGAAAGGGACCTAGGGCTACTGGGAGTATTGGTGGACAGAAGGGTGACTGTGTGTCCTCATGGCCAAGAGGACCAGTGGCATCCTGGGGTGGATTAAAAGAGGGGTGCTTAGTTGGTCGAGAGAGGTTCTCCTCTCCTTCTACTCTGCCCTCGTGAGACCACATCTGGAATGTTGTGTCCAGTTCTGGGCCCCTCAGTTCCAGAACAACAGGGAACTGCTGCAAAGAGCCCAGCACAGAGCCACAAAGATGATGGAGTGGAGCATCTCCCTGATGAGAAAAGGCTGAGGGAGCTGGGTCTGTTCAGTTGGAGGAGGCTGAGGAGTGACCCCATTAACGTTGATAACAATGGAAAGGGCAGGTGTCAGGAGGATGGAGCCAGGCTGTGCTCAGCGGTGTCCAGTGACAGGACAAGGGCGTGGGGACAGGTCTGAGCAGAGGAGATTCCATGGAAACATCAGGAAAATCCTTTTCCCTCACAGGGTGACAGAGCCCTGGCACAGGCTGCCTGGAGAGGTTGGAGAGTCTCCTGCTCTGGACTGCCCTGGATGTTCCTGTGTGACCTGACCTAGTGGACCCTGCTCTGGCAGGGGGGATTGGACTGGAAGATCTCCAGAGGGCCCTTCCAACTCCTGGCATGCTGTGATCTGCAGAGACCCAGGGCTGCTCCCCGTGGTTTTGGGGTGGGTCCAGGTGCGTTCCCTAGCACAGCTTCCCAAAAACCTCACTCGGTGCAAAGCCTAGGGATGAGGCAAGTTCAGATCTACAAATGAGGAGGAAAAAGAAACTAAAAAGAAGAAAATGTCCCTTTGAGCTCTGCGGAGCTCTTGGACAGGCCCTCGTGGGCAGCTACAGAGCTGCAAAGGGCACGGCTTGATGTGCTGACACCGAGATGCTCAGGCTCCGACGGAGCTAAAGGGTTTTGGCAGCAAGAGTGGGACAGCCAGAATAGCTCGTTCTGGCCTTGGGGAGGTCTGTCTCTGCTACTTGGTTCTGAGCAACCAAAGAAAAACCCATCAGAGACAGATGTCCGAATTTTAAGGTCATTTCCCCCCGCCTTTTATATGGAAATGTATTAGCTGAGCAGCAGCCATCCTCAGTGAGCGCCTTAGGACAGAGGAGCTGTTTTAGGGAATTGGCTGCGAAAGACTCTCTTTCACTTAAAGTGCAATAAATAAATAGACTTTCCACTTCAAAAAACAGGGCGAAGCTGCAGCATGAATCTTGCAGGAAGCCAGAAGACCTTTGAAGCGCTTGGGTTTAGGCACAATCCATCACGTCCTGCATTTAAAAAGCCAGAATCAGGGGGAACAGGAGCTGTAAACCTTCTCTTTAATGTGCACAAGTTTCCCTGCAAAGTTCCATTTCTCACGGTGAGTGATGGGCGAGCAGGGCTCAGCCTCTTGCTGGGTTCTGCATGACGAGCACGTTAGGGCAGAGTGTGCGGGTTTGTAACGTGTCTTTCGCGTGCTCCGCTCAATTCCTCCTGCTTTCCACCAGCTGCTTCGCTGGGCTGGGCTGGGCTCACGCAGGCTGTGTGCTGGGAGCAGACAACTGGGTACCTTCCTCTGCTGGGATTGGTGCTATGGGGGCGATATGTGGCTGCGCATGGAGCAGCCTTCATCCCAACCCTGCTGCAAGGGGCTGTTGGTGTGAGCATCCCTGGACACAGCGCCTGTGGCTGTGGTGGAGGTGGTGTTTCCCCACTCCTGATCACAGAACATCAGGGATTGGAAGGGACCTCGAAAGATCCCCCTGCCACAGCAGGAGCACCTAGACCAAGTCACACAGGAACACATCCAGGTGAGTTTTAAAGTTCTTCAGTGAAGGAGATTCCACAACGCCCCTGGGCAGCCTGATGCTCCAGTATTTTCGTGGATGCTGTTTCACAGACTCTCAGAGGTTGGAAGGCATCGCAGAGCTCATCTGCTCCAACCCCCTGCCAGGGGCAATGACACCTCTCAACCTTGGTTGCTCAGGGCCCCATCCAACCTGGCCTTGAACACCTCCAGGGAGGGGGCAGCCACAACCTCTCTGAGCAATCGATTCCAGAGTCTCTCCACCCTTGCACTGAAGAACCTCTTCCTAAGATCTAATCTTAACCTCCTCTCCTTCAGTTTCAAACCTCTTCCCCTTGTCCTGTAGCTGGATCCCCTTGGGAAAAGTCACTCTTCAGCCTTCCTGGAGGTTCCCTTCAGGTAGTGGAAGGCAGCTCTAAGGTCCCCCAGTGTTTTCTCTTGCCTAGGCTGAACAGCCCCAGCTCCCTCAGCCTGTCCTCACGGCAAAGGCGTTTCCCTGGGAGGAGGTCACGGTGTTTTGGCTGAGAGCAGAGGCAGCCCAGGATGCCGCACCGCTCCCCTGACTGAGGAGGAGCCTGGTGAAGGGGCTGCAGCAGTCCCTCAATGTCCCCATTCATCAGCCAACACAAAACAAGAGAGTGGAGCCATCCAGGAGCTTTTCAGGACAAAGCGAGTGAGTTTAAAAGACCATTTGGAAATAGGACTTTTATGGGATTCATTGTTCCCTTGGAGCAAATCTCACTTTTAAGGTAGAAGAGCCTTTTGACTGAGTGCTAAAGCCTGTACTGTGCTCTCCTGGAAAGAAAAATGTGTAATCCTCACCAGTTTTTGCGCTGAAGCAGTAGAGAAAAGTGCTTGCATGGGCACCCCAGACAGCTGTGCCCCTCTTTGCACCCAGGGATGCAGCAGCAGCATCCCAAAAATGCTACTGACTGGAGGGGGTGCGAACATTGCCACCAGGCAATGCTTCTGGAGACCAGGGATCAAATGCAGCAGTTCCCTCGGTCCCTCCTGTTTCTCCTCAGTGAGATCATTAAGTGGAGGATGTGTCTGCACCCCTACCACTGTATCTGCACTTCAAACACAGCCGAGGTCACACAGTCCAGAAGCAAAGCGCAGCCATCTGCTTCCCATGGCAGGAGGAGAACAGCAAAGTGCTTCAGACATCACCGTGAGCATTCCACAGTGCGTGTGGTCCATCCTCTGCCCCCACTGGGCTCTTGTCACCGCTCTGACACTATCTCAGGAGGGCACTGCTGCTGTCCCACGGCTGTTCCTGGGCTTTAAGAGGGAAAGAAGGTGGCTTAAGGATGTAAGATGGTGGAGGGAGCTGCCTGCGGTGGCAACTTTGGCCAAACCCCACGGAGCAAACAGCTGGAACTGGGTTCAGAGCTGAGGGAATCTCCAGGCTGGGTTACAACGATGTTTGTCGTCTGCAGTAACGACGAAGCACAACATGTCGTGTCACCAGCTCTTGCTTTTATGGCTTTTGCCGCGTTAAGGCAGCGGAGTGCACAAAAACCTCGCCGAGGTAGGTGGCATAAGGTGGGATGACCCTTTTTCTTCCCTGGTGCTGGCACTTCCCAGCCTGTTTCCCCCAGCCTCTTGAATGTAAAGTGTATTCCCGACATTTTCACATCAAAACGGGATTACGTCCCGCTATTCAAATATTTAGCAGAAAGTCCTTCGCCGGCGCCTCACCGCATTAATTATTCCTATTAATTATGGATACGCTTATAAATAGTGGCGCCATTAATATTTAACGGTGTTTTGATGCGAGGATTTTTCAAAAGTCTCTTCCCCATCTGCAGATCTCAGCCACTCCCTTTCAAGTCGAAGAACACTTTTGCCTTCATCATCTTCTTCCTCGCTCGCTTGCCTTATCGGCTTAAACACTGGCCGTGCTTCTCCCTGGGGAAGATGTTCTTAGCTTTGGGGGTGGGTTTAAGCATCATTTGTAGCAGGATGCATCAATTAGATGCTGCTAATTAGCACCGATCCCTTGTATGCAGCATCCTTAAGCCGCTGCCTGTCATGTCCCGGGGGAATGCTGGACCTGTGGCCACTGATGGGTAATTAATCACCGTGGAGGTGGTCCATCTCCTCCCATGAGGGCTCTGAACATCTCTGCAGTGCCCAGGCAACCGGCTGAAGCTGTGGCTTCCCCAGAGGCAACTGGGTCAGGGTGGCTCTGGTGCTGAGCTGTGCCTTTAGAGATCTGGTCTAGCAGCTAGATAATAAGATGAAGGTTGGACTCGATGACCCTGGAGGTCCTTTCCAGCCGTGGTGATTCTGTGATTTGGTCCCCACTGGTATGATGTTTCCCAAGCTTTGGTCCCCACCAAAGTGATTTTTCCTAGGCTTTGGTCCTCACCAGCACCACATTTCCCAGCTTTGCTTGGAAACACCTCTGCTGTGATGCTTCCTGGGCTTTGACCCCCACTGGTGTGAAGTTTACCAATCTTGGTCCCCACTGCTGTGGTGTTTCCCAAGGTTTGAACCCCACCAGCAGCACATTTCCCAAGCTTCACTGTCACAAGGGGCTGCCGTGAGTCCCTGGGGTGGCAGTCGCAGGACCCATCCAGCTGAACCCCAGCAGCACATGGCCGTGCCCACTGCCAGCGACACCAGGCTGCAGTGAAGCCAGTGACGCAAACAGCTCGGCTCCTGGGATGCAGAAAACACCGAGTCAGCACAGAAGGCTCCTGCTGTGTCAGGTACAGGCACTTTCCCTATTAACACATCTTATTCTGATTTGCGATGCCTTTTGCTATCCCAGTAGCATCCCCTGACACCTGGGTGCGGTATTTCTTGCCTCAGAACGTTGGCACGAGGGTTTCTCAGCTAAAGCATTTAATGATGGGTCTGGTCTTGCTTGACTCATCACTTCCTCAGTGCTTTCTGAAGAGAGATTCCAGGTTTTGTTGCTGATTTTATGCAGAGTGTAACCTCCCAGGAGGAACCGGGGAGCTCGAATGGGCCACAGCATCTGCCTGCATCTCTAAATTATGGTGGTTAAGTCGCTACGACGGCGGGTCCCGGTGCACGCTGCAGCTGGGAACACAGCGTGGAGGGTCCTGGCGGGGGGGGGCTGCCTTTAAAAGGGGGAGTTGGGTGAGGCGAATGGAACTGTTTTCTCACGAGAACGTGCCTCAGTCAAAAGGGGAAGTAATCATCAGCTTCTCATAGGGTCATAGAATGTGTTGGGCTGGAAGGGACCTCCAAAGGGCATCCAGCACAACCCCTCTACAACAAGCAGGGCCAGCACTCACCAGAACAGGTTGCCCAGAGCCCCAGCCAGCCCGGCCTTGAATGGCTCCAGGGATGGGGTCTCCACCCCCTCTCTGGACAGCCTGTTCCAGGGATCCCCCACCCTCAATTCAACAACTTTTTCCTCCTGCCTAGCCTCACTCTGCCTTTTTCCACCTTCAAACCGTGACCCCTTGTCCTGTCATTCCTAGCCCTTGTGAACAGTCTTCCCCAGCCTTCTGACAGCCCCTCTCAGGGGTTGGGAGGTCACTGGAAGGTCTCCCTGGAGCCATCTCCTCTTCAGGTTGAACAACCTCAGCTCCCTCAGCTTGTCTCCGGAACCCTCTGAGCATTTTCATGGCCTCCTCTGGACTCACTCCAACAGCTCCACATCCTTCTTGTGCTGGGCTCTCCAGAGCTAGACGCAGGACTCCAGGTGAGATCTCAGCAGGGCAGAATCCCCTCCCTCAATCTGCTGATGCAGCCCAGGATGCCATTTGCATTCTGGGCTACAACAGCACATTGGTGGCTCGTGACCAGCTTGTCACCCACCATTACCCCCAGCTATTTCTCCAGAGGACTGCTCTCAGTCTACCTTCCCCCTGCCTGGATTGATACCTATCCCAGATGCAGGACCCTGCTCTTGACCTCATTGAACCTCCTGACTCCCGCAGACTAAAGCGGAAGCCGACAAAATCTTGGCGAGCAACTTGATGTGCTCCTGCCTCGCACCTGGAATTGTTTCCAGCCTTCCATCACCTTGGGAAAAACCAAAAAATCCTCAAAATCTGCATATGGTGATGACACTTGGGTCATCAAGATTAATAACGATAGACTTCTGCTGGTGTTTAGTCAGGGAAAAACACCTGGAGCTGCTCTTTTATGACTGATTAATTAGGGGGGGAAGAAAGACGCCACGGTTCTAATTGGCATTTGAGTTCTTTCGGAGGTTTAACATTCATGCTATGCAAATATATCAATTCCTAACAATGTCTAACAAGATCATTTGAAAAATGAGCCTCCCCGGGGGATTGCAATCGTGGCAAGGTCTAAGCCCGTCTGCCTTCCCGGCACTTCGAGAGACCCACTGAAGGATTGGGATTTCCCATTTGGCAGCTGATGTGGTTTCACCAGGCACTGCCACAAGGCAGATAGGCAACCCCCAGTGTCCCCCACATCTGCCACCACCCGCTTCTAGGCGTTGGCAGGAGATGCTTCTCATCCAGCCCTTCTTTCAGGGCTTAAAAGGGGCTCCTGGGCTTTACCTCCTTCATTCTCTCACTACTTTTTGCTTCATCCCTGCTTGTTCTCTAGAATCACAGAATAATCATAGACTCATTAGGGACTAGAAGGGACCTCAAAAGATCATCTAGTGCAATTCCAGAGCAGGACCACCTAGACCAAGTGACACAGGAACACATCCATGCGGGTTTTGAACATCTCTAGCGAGGAGACTGCACAACCCCCCTGGGCAGCCTGTTCCTGTGCTCTGTCACCCTCACTGTGAAGAAGTTCCTTCTGAATCAAGGTTAGAAAACACCTTCAAGATCATGCAGTACAACCACCCACCCTACAACCCCCACAACCACTAACCCATCTCCTCAAACACCTTGGCTGCCCAGTTGTTGAACCTCTCCAAGGATGGTGCCTCTACCTTCTTCCCTGGGCAACCAGTTCCAAGGTCTCTCCACTCTTTCTGGGAAGAAGTTTTTCCTGAGATCCAAGCTGAACTTCTCCTGCCACAGCCTGACCCCATTTCTTTTGGTCCTATCACTAGTCCCCAGGGAGAAGAGGCCAACCCCCACCTCACCACAGCCTCCCTTCAGGCAGTTGTAGAGAGCATTGAGGTCTGCACTCAGCTCCCTTAGCCTCTCCTCATCAGACCTGCTCTCCACACCCCAAGCTCTACATGCTGCCAAGGTGATGCTGCTCTGGGGAGAGGAGGCTGAGTTGAGCAGAGATGAGGCTGGGTTGAGCCTTCAGCCCTTCTCCTCTCCACCTGGCACCAGATGTCTCAGCAGAGGGAGCAGAGTCACCCCTGATTCATTCATCCTCCTGAAAATCCCATTCTGACTCTGACTAATAAACAGCTGGGTTTAAGGATGTTGCATAAACTTGGCTCTGGAAGGGGAAGCCACCAGTGCTCTAAGGTGTTCCTGGAGGTCTTGTTTACACCGCAGTGATAAGACAAGTTCTCAACACGGTTTAATGTGCTAATTGGGGGTTATTACGGCCCCTTTTCATTTATGATCATCTTACCCATGTAAAACTCCGTCTCATTTTCCTCAGCACTAAGAGCTTTGAAAGGCTGATAATTACCTCTCGTGTAAACCTATACTTAGATAGGGAAAATGACGTGTGAAATGAAAGGCCTGAAGAAACGGCATAATCGGTGTTTGCTTTGCGGAGAGTCGCTGGATGGGTTCCTCCATGGGGCTGGTGGTTGTACTGGAGCAGCTCTGTTAGAGCTGCGGATGCCAGCACCAACACAGGCACGAGGCGACCTGTGTCCTCTGCCTCCTCCCTGCTCTTTGCTTAATGTCACGGCAACCCCTGCCTGCAGATCCAGCTTGGGGTGGGGGGATGGATAAGGCATCCTTGTGCTTGCTGTCCCAGAGGGAGCACAAAGGGCATCACTGCCCACTCCTTAGCTCTCCATTGCCTCCAGAAGAGAGCTGGGGTGTCTGGAGGGTATCGTGTCTCTCTCATCCCATGGGATTAGGGCTTTGAGGGGGTTGGAGCTGGGAGAGGGGGTTGCTGATGGTGGTTTGTGTGGCTCCCTGTGTCCGTTTGGCTGACTGTATGGAGCACGCTGTGCTGCGGTGTGGAAAATAATCATAATAGGACCCTAACATTATGATACAATCTTATATCGTAATATAAAGTGGTGTAACAGTATATTCCACTATAATACCTAATAATCTACTAATGAATTGAATTTAAATCAATAACTTATAACCTAGTAATAGAATTCAATAATTCCAATCTAATAATATGTAACAGCATGCATGTTGCATAACAGACCTGGACAGGCTGGAGAGCTGGGCAGGGAGAAATCTAATGAACTATAACAAGGTAAGTGTAGAGTCCTGCATCTGGGCAAGAACAAGCCCAGGTATCAGTATAGGTGAGGGAGTGACCTGTTGGAGAGCAGTGTAGGAGAAAGGGACCTGGGGGTCCTGGTGGACAGCAGGATGACCATGAGCCA
>JAOXOE010000851.1:694161-709589 GCA_028565055.1 Phoeniculus purpureus | reverse complement strand
TGCCAGAGCCCTGGCAGGGGCTGCCCAGGGGAGTTGTGGAGTCTCCTTCTCTGGAGATGTTTAAAACCCACCTGGCCGTGTTCCTGTGTGACTTGATCTAGGTGGTCCTGCTGTGGCGTGGGGATTGGACTGGATGATCTTTGGAGGTCCCTAATGTTCTGTGAAACAACCAATGCTGCAACAGGTGCTCCCAAGTCCAAGCTGGCCCAGACTTTCTGCCACTTGAAGGTCCAACCAACCAGCCAAGCGGAAGGTCTGGAGCAGCTGGTGGGCACCGCTGACAGCCGAGGAGCATGGGTTTCCCACCACCTACCTTTCGAGCACCGGGAAGCCGCATGATCCATTTTCCCAGCCCCAGCCAGAACAGCCAGGACATAAATATTCATCTGCTCAACTGAAAGCGCTGGCCCTTGTCTCCTCGAGTGGAACTAACTGAAAATTGATGATAGTCTTTCTGAAGAAAACCCGCAAGATTCTGTACACAGGACCAATTAGATCTAAACTTATTAATTATTGAGCTGCTCGTTAATGAGCCTGGGCTGCCCCACTCGTGGCAGAGCCGAGGGATCGGGATGCGCTTCCCATCTTAAACGATGACCTTTGGAGCTCGGGGAGGTGTTGGAGGAGAGGTTGGCTGTGGGGTCAGGATGCAGCGGTGCAGCAGAGCTCTTCATTTGCAGCTTCACTTGCCTGCTCGCAGCCTGGGAGCGTTGGCTGCGTTCTGCACTCCTGAAATCCCCATTAAGCGTGCAGAAATGGGAAGCATTTGGTTTTCTAATGCAAGAGAACAATTTGCATCGATAGAAAATGCTCGTTCTTGGAGCTGTGCTGGACGGGACCCGCTCTGAGCCTCCTGCAAATGGAGCTGCTCACTCGTGGCGGAATTCCTGAGCTCGGTTATGGGCAACCAGCATCCACTGGTTGGGTGTGGAGGGGTCTCGGTCCAGTCCTGCAGGGTCACAAGTGTGAGACAGTCCCCTGGGAGGTGACAACATGATGCTGCTCTCGATGCCTGTTGCAGTGCCTCCTTCAGAAACATTTTTCTCAGTGTTATGACCCCAATCAGAGTCGAGGTAAGTGAGTGCTCAGCACACGGGACTCAGGGCAAGTCAGTTCAGCAAGTCTGTTTTCCTTGAGCTTGGTGGGAGGTCTGTGCATAATGCAAGTGGGAGCGAATGAACAGTGGTGAATGCAAAGAAGGGGAGGTGCACTGCTTGTCCCAAATGGGTTATGTGCATCACTTACAGGTGTTTTTATGGGTTGGAAGTCACTCCACCAGAGGGCAAGTTGCTGCCCAGGGGGGTTGCAGAGTCTCATCCTCTGGAGATGCTTAAAACCCGCCTGAGCATGTTGCTGTGTGACTGGATCTAGGGGATCCTGCTGTGGCAGAGGGATTGGACTTGATCTTTCAAGGTCCCTTCCAATCCTCAACGTTCTGTGGTTCTGTGATGGGTTCCCCACCCCATCAGTGAATTTACTTAAAGGAAGCAACACAAGACCTCGTTAACAGAACCCTGCTGAGATTTTAATTTGGGGACATGAGAAAATCAGAGCAATGGGAAAATTATGAGGGGCACTACTAGAGACACAAATCTCATTGGCATTAACAGGGTAGGCAGGTTAGTGGTCAGTGCTGGGCAAAGAGGGTCCCACATCCCTTAAGGAAACACATTCCCCTTGTTTTATCGATCGCTATAAACAGGAGGAGCTGAGCAAATGTGACTTCTTTGCATTTAAATATGAGAACCTGGTGCAGACGCTCGATCCTGGGTGGGCAGGGCCCTTCTGCTGCCTGCCAGGACATTGCCAGGAGCCATCACTGCTAAGAAGTTCTCCTCAAGGCTGCCAGCAGGAGCTGCTGTTGGCAGCAGCAGGTATTCAGCTGCCTGGGTGGGAAGACATCCTGCAGGTAGCAAGTAGGTTTAGGGGGAGTTGGGAAAACCAGGAGTCCTATGGCATTTTGGAATCCGTGTCGTTGGTAAGGAGCTTCATTGCATTGTTCCTCCAAGAGGAGGGAAATTGCTGCTGCAAGCTGAGGTGGTTTAACATGCAAATGATGGCTTTTATTCCTAGCGACAGCAAGGCTAGACTCTTAATTTTACATGCTCTGCGCTCCCGTCGCGGGCTGTGGAGGCACGACAGTCCCACAGCTCTGGCTGGGGGTCTCCCTGTGTCTCCTGTGCTCTCCGATCTGTGATAATTTAATTAACCCACCCTATGCTGCCGTGTCTGCTGCAGCAAGGGGGAAGAATCCAGCCACCCGGGGACTGGCTTCATTGCCTGAGCACGTACAGGAGCCACAGAGCAGCAATTTCCCCACCTGGCGAGCTCATTGTGGGGTTCTAAATTATAGATCCTTTTCATAGACACGTGTCAGCGGCTCAGGGTAGAGAGGAAAGCCATCTATTAGCCGGGTGGCTGCGATCGTGTCTGAGCTGACCTGCCTGCCCACATCCTGGTGTCGAAGCTCTGGGGGATGCGGGGAGCTGGTGAAGTGCTGCGTGTGGCATCACGTTGGGCAACCAGCCGAGAAGCCAAGGTGCTGGCAGAAGGACAAAGCTGTTTTGGCAGCGTAAAGGTGAGTTTTGACCACGACACTTGTCGATGTGATGCTTCAGAGCTCTAAAAATAGCCCGTCTCCGACAGAGAGAGGTATTTTTGGAAAAGCCAGTTACTGCAGCCAATCTCCCGTGCTCAGAGCTGTCCTTTAATTTCCTTCCACACATAGATTGGATGGAGTGCCAAGAAAGAGTTGGCTCATCACTCTGAGATCCCCCTCCCTTCCATTGCATCCCACCCCAATGTCACGTCCCCATCAATTGGAGAAGGGAAAGGGAGCTACTCGGATTTGTGAGACTGGGATTCCACGTCCAGTTTCATCCAATGCGAGTCTTAACCAACCTTCCAACCAACAAAGCACATCCAGGGGTGTCAAACCTGGCCAAGCATACTTCTCTGCCCCCAGGATGCTGCAAGGGTCAGCCCACCCCAAGCTGGCTGACCCCACACAGAGGTGACAGTGACACTTCTCAGAGCCAAACTAACGAACTGCTTCCGCTCAGGCAGTAGGGCCAGGGAAGTGGTGGAACCCCAGGAGACACAATCAGTCATCGCTGCACTCAAGGCACTCCAGCGCAGCCTGATGCAGAGCCGTTAGAAACCCTGATCCCGCGGGGCACACACGGGGCACACACGTGTCCTGGGATGAGCGGCAGGGGATGCCCCCGGCAGTTTATTTACCACAATCACTGCTCCGCGCACGCTTTGAGGGGGACTCTAAATATAGGGAAGTGGGTAGAAATTACCAGCTCCAGCCAAAGAATCCTCTCGGAGAGAGCAGGCATGAGAGGTGTGTTTTTCTTTCTGTCAGTGGAAAAAGGGAAAAGACACTCTTTTTTTGCTCTTGGCTCCCAGCAGACAGCTCGTGCCAGCTCCGCCACGTCTCCCTGATAGTGATGGGAAGTGTCTCGTGTGTCTCTTACAGTCACTGGAGTTAATATCTTCCTTCACTGGCAGCAGCACTTCCAACCGCTCCCCGTGAGGAGAACATTAGTATTCTGGTTCTCTCTTGTTAGAGCCATGCTCTTCCCTCGGAGCTGTGGAGGTGATGGAATGAGGGACACCACGCTGCTCCACCTGGTACCCCAGCCGCATCCTCGCCACAGCGATGGAGGGAAGCACCACCGGTGGGGTCTGATCTCCTCAGACAGGTTGTGTTGGGACAGCTCCTGCATCCAGTCGTCTGTGTCAGAGCATTTCCAGTGCAAGAAAAGGAGAGAGAAACCTTCACGGATGCAGCCTCATTATCTCGTGGCATTTAAGAGTCATTTATGCCCAATGTCTCGGGTAGGAAATCGCCTTGTTGGTTCCTCAGCTCCCAGCTTTGGCGGCAACGGTGTCAGAAATATTGAAGTAAATCGATCTGACTCAAGTTCCCTCTGCATCTTTATTGCTGCTTGATGAACGCAGGCAAAGCTCTAAGTCAGCTTGGCTCACGGGAAGAAGAGGAGGAGGAAGGTGAAGGCTGCCCACGCCATCACTAAGAAGGGATTTGGGCACCTCGTCAGTCACCGCTGCCCGTGCCAGAGATGGGCTGGATTGTCTGTGTCTCAACTTTTCCTCCTGCTCTCTTTGTCGTGCGTGGCTCACATCCTAACGAGGGAAGGAGCGAAAGCTTGAAAAACAGAAAACAAACAAAATTAATGAGCAGCCTCAGGAGAGGTGGGGGGGGGGGGAAGAAGTCTTTTCTGGCCAGAGTCCTTGGCACGAGTAGGAAGTAGCTGCTCCTCTTGGAGAGTGTTTAGTCCGCCGTGAGCTGCCAGCTGAGGAAGTCAAGTGAAAACCAAGTGCCTGGAAGCCGTGTTCGCTGCAGCCTCCCTCTGCTGAGCTCATTTAGTGCCTCAGCCTCAGCAGTGGGTACTTGGATGTTTATTCCGAGACTAAATTGCTTCTGGAGCTCCGACTCGTTTGTCAGCGAAAGAGAAAACAAGCTGTCGTTTGGACTAACAGCCTTCACGGCTCCTTCTCATGGCTGCTTGTGCTCACTCGGAGGAGACGCGTGAGGCGCATACTCAGCCGAGGGCCGGCGCTGACCCCGTCTCAAGGGCTCTGCTGTCGCAGTGGCTGCACAGGAGCCGCTGGCGTTGTGTTGATGAAACCTTGCCCTAAAGAGCCAGGCTGGCAGCCAGCTCCGTGAGCTATAGCTGGGCTGAGCATCCTCAGGGCTGCCTTCAGTGCCCTCAGAGAACGGATCCAGGAATCCCTGGAGCATTCCACGGGAGCGGTGTGGAGAGAAGGCTCCTGGCTCTGACACCGACGAGAGGCTAGTGCACACAGAGCCAAGTGTTGAGCCGCAAAGCCTTGTGAGAAAGTTTGAGGAGCGTCAGGCTATCAAACCTAGGACTTCTTGGTGGCTCTGAGGCTTCATCCAAGGACATGGCCAGGTGCTCAGCCAACACAGGAGGCTGTTTGGTAGAGCAAGGGAGGCAACAGCTGGGAAATCTCCAGCAGTTCCTCTTTATGCACCACATTGGGGAGCAGCTCAGGGTGTAAACCTTCTCCTTAGCAATTTGGGGTCACTTCTCTTCCCCTGATGTTTGAGTCTTTCTGGCCACAGTGTACTTCAAGGCTGAGGTTTTTGTGGTTGTTCTCTTTGAGTTGGATTTTGGACTCTCTTGCCTGCAGAGAACTAGTCTACCTGAAAGCAAAGCTTGCCTTGTCTTTGTGCATCACTGTGGCCATGTAAGTGTGCGACTGAGTACACGAAAACACGGATCCTAGCTGGTACTTCTAGAGTTACCAGACTCATTTTCCATGGCTTTAGGCCTTTCATTGTGAAGGTTGTTGATATCATGGGCCATTTCTTCAGCTGGTTCTCCCTTGCCCATGGCAGCACTGCCTTCCCTCCCAAGCGGTGAGCAGCAAATGAGTTTCTTGTAGGCTGTAGGAAAAAACTCATTGCAGGGGAAAGAGTTGTAACACTTTACCTTCATCCTCAGGATCTGCTTCACAAGATGGTAGGAAGTAACTCACTGATTTTCACTGCCAAAATTCTCCCTCCATAAGAATGTTCCTTCTTCTTCCTCCTTTTCTCCATGGACTGTCCAACTGTCTCCAGAGAAATCCACCATAGAATAATAGGATGTGATGGGTTGGAAGGGACCTCCAAAGGGCACCCAGGCCAACACCCCTGCAACAAGCAGGGCCATGACCCAACAGACCAGACTGCGCAGAGCCCCAGCCAGCCTGACCTTGAATGGCTCCAGGGATGGAGCCTCCACCCCCTCTCTGGGCAGCCTGTTCCAGGGATCCCCCACCTTCAGGTTCAAGAGCTTTTTCCTCCTGTCAAATCCATCCTTTTCCAGCTTCAAACCGTGACCCCTCATCCTATGGTTACCATCCATGGGGAATTGATGCTGGATCACTTATTTTATCGATGCTCCTTTCCATTAGAAGTTTCAGAATCTGCCCCGAAGTTCTGAGTGGGAAGAAGACCAGAGTTTTCATACCTCAGCGTGGAGCTAGGAGACCAAACAGAGACATTTAATACCTCACAGGTCTTACCGGGAGCACAGCAGCGCTGGGAAGAAAGGATTCCATAAATCCAAGTCTTCCTACGAGCTCTAAATCTGTTACACGTTAGCCCGTAGTCGCCTAAGACAAAAGCAGCTGCACCAAATAGAGACTGTTATTGTTCAGATGTTTCTGCTGGGAAATGCTGCCTGGAGAGAAGATACAATAGCTGCCCTGATGCTGGATTTATTAGAGCAAGCTGGCACTGGTCTATTTGTAGGGAGCGGAATATGCTTGTAGAGATTAGACCAGATTTACAGTGATTAATAATGGATTGGACATGGCAGACTTCAAAGGGTTTGGCTGCCTTGCGGTTGGGTGGTCGGTTGAGTTGAAATCAACCTACGGATTCAGACCGATGGGGTTTTCCCTTGGAAATGCCCTCTCGTCCCACTCCTCATGCTCTCACCCCCTTGGCATAGTGCAGGCAGCAGGGCCAAGGTTGCCCCCCCCAGCTCAGCACAGCTCCCTGCAGACACCTTGCTGGCTGAACTCCGCTCCAGAGCTGCACCCTGGGAGGATTCCTGCTCCAAGGAAGCTACAAAATCATCCCCACAGCAGGGAAAGGTGGCTGCTGCGGAGGGTGAAGCCTTTAATTACTGGAAAGGTTCTTCGCTGAGACGGAGCAGGCAGCTCACCTAGCAGGAGGATGAGCGGGGATTTTGTCATCAGTCTGAGGGATTAAGTGAGCAGGGAAATGTAGGACATCCCTCTCGCTGGCAATGTCGTCTGTGCACACACAGACCTCGAGCTATTTTTAAAAACCTGCTGGCGGGCGCTGCTGGTGCCTCTAACTTTGGGTATTAAGCCCTAAAAGCTGCTCCTTGCCGCAGGAGCTCCTGCTTCACCCAGAGGCTCCTGGCCACGCTGGGGACAGACAGCAAACCAGTATCAAGACTTTGGGAATGAGAGATGGTGTTAGGATTATCACCAGCTCTTGTCTGATCCTTGTCGGGCCGTTCAGCGGGTGAACTGCCTGTGGCAGCAGTTGCACCGTGCCCAGCTGCATGATTGCTTCTCAATCCCCATCTCCTCACACGTCCCATTCATGGAAGGATGAGAATGGACATCCCATTCATGGGGGATCACTCAGAGCAGCTGGGAAAAGTCCAGGGCTAGCACAAGCTGCTGAGGAGCCGTGGACTGAGTATGTTTCATAGGTGATAAATGCTCCAGTGTTAATTGCACACGGTTGTGTGTTACTGTCAGGAGGCATCTCAAGCTAATGAAGATGTTTCCCCTCTATCTGCTGTATCTGGGTGGCTGGAAGAGCTGCAGAGGAGCTCTCCTCCTGCTCCCGGCAGGGTTGATGGGATTTGCACCGGTCCCAGTTGCCATGGAGAAAGTGTTGGATGGCTTTAATACATCTCTGCGAATTTCTCCCCAGAGTTTTCCCCATGACAAGCTGGACTGGAGGTAGTGTATAAGAAGCTATAATCTTCCAACGCTGTGAAAGAATGATTGATGGAGCACGAAGGGCAGAAACAGCTTTACTGGGGCTCTTGGTGACACGTGGTGCAGCACAGCGGGAGGGACTGGCTGTGGTCCCCAAGGGATGCGCCCCTGGATTGATGCTGCTCTGTGCTTCTCAGGATGGAGGATGACCTGGCCATGTGCAAGGTGGGATGGGGATGGTGGCATCAGCACAGCTGGATGGAGACACTGGCCTCAGGCAGAACAACAGGATGGGGATGGCAGCACTGGGCAGGGAGGGATGGAGACCGTGGCCATTGAACAGCGTCGGATGGGGACAGCAGCCCCATAGCAGGCTGTGCTCGAGTTCCCCTTCCTCATCGCCAGTCCAGACACATCTCTCATTACCCCTGTTTCTGTCAACAGAGCTGAGCTCCCACCTCCTCATTAACATGCATTCACCAGGAATTACAGGGAAGGAAATCAAACCCCTGTTTGTTTTCGCATCAGCGTATTCCCGTTTAACAGTCCTAACGTTTACATTCGCCTGTTTGCTTTTGAAGTTGATGAAAACATGAATGATTCATAAAAACAAAGGGGAAAAGAAGCAGTCATTCCCAGCTCGGCATGCCAAGCAGCAAATCACACACCTGCCTGGGGTAGCCCAAGGTTTGGGGCTTTTCCCTCTGGATTCATCACCCTGCCCTGCTCTGAACCTACGGGGTTATTGGCTGTGGACGGTGATGGAATCAAGCAAACCAGAGCTGGATATTTTCAACAAGAAAGGAGGTGCAAGCAGGGAAGTTAGAAGGGAGTGGTGGGTGCAGGGCTGGTTGTCCAAACCTCCAGCAGCTTCTGGAAATTTCAGGAACGAGACTCAGCACAACGGGTTCAGGATCTGGCCCCAGGGCGAGCCGGGAGCTGGCAGTCAGTTCCTCAGTGCCGCCTCCTTCCTCCTCCTCCTCCTATTTCCCTTCTTATTTTATTATTTTTACACCCCCTCCTACTCCTGGTGGCACTTCGAGCTGCTTTAGATTCCCTAAACATTTTCTCTTCAGCAGTTTGTGGGTTTCTGAAAGATGAAGTCCATCAATCACTGACTGGTGTCACCTCCGCTGCAGCTCCTGCTCCCGGGCAGCCGGGGCCGGTCGTGGGGAGCAGCTGCAAATCAGTTTCCCCCATTCCTTGTTCTCTCCATCCTTTGTTTCCCAGGTGAAAGCCCACACAAAGCTATCCCATTTGCTGAAGCTGCCCCCGTGCTCAGCTCGGAGGACGGTGTCCTGCGGAGAGGAGAGGCTGCACAGCAAAGCTGGCGCTTGAGCTGCTGCGCCGGGGTTAAAAAGTAATTAATTAGTGAGTTTATGGTGTTTTCCCATCTGAAATTAAAAACAAAAATTATGCAGAACATCCAAGGTAATTAGGAAACAGCAAGCTACAACACCTTCAAACGAGAGCTGCACAAAGCACGATGCTCGGCGGCAGCGGGTTTCCAGCGCAGCGGCTAATCAGGGCTGGTGCCTGCACCCACGGACCTGGGAGCGCTCATCACGCTGTGCCCTTCCCTTGTGGATCCAGGCAACACCCCAGAAAAACCCAAATCCTTCACATTCTCGGTGCTGATTAGCCATCATCAGATTTCCCGTTTCAGACCCACTTGCCAAGGTGGGGAAATGGCTTCATGTGTCTGGTTTAACTTCGTTAGGATTTGCCCCAGCCTTGCACATTCACAACTGGCCCCCAGTGTTTCATCCAGCCCCCTAATGGTTTATTTAGCTGTGCAAGATGTTCCTCCAATTTATTCATCTGGAGAGCAAAGGGGCAGGTCATACATATTAAACGGGACGTTTTCCCCCTGCTGTTGGCTCAATAACCCAAAAGGAAAACTTGATTTATGTTTTTCCTCATTTTTTTTCCCCTGATTCTCAACTGCTGCTTTTGGTTCTGAGCAGGTTCTGGACATCCAGCGATGCTGATGCCCATCCTAGGGAGAGCAAATGGCATCCCGGGAGACCACCCTGTGCTGCTTGAACGGAGTCAAAGAGCCGGTGGAAGAAAAACCATCATTGCAAAAACACTACCATCAACCCTGGCAGGGAGGGAAGGAGAAAGATGATGTTTGAAGGAGGAAAACATAAAAGCCTCTGCGGGAACGGTACCTGCGCAGGAAATATTGCCCCAGTGATGATGCTGGGGGATGCTGCAGGTAATGAGTCTTCTCTGCTTTGTTAACCTCAGCCGCCCGCCCCGGGGAGTGACTGATCGTGTTTATGCTGCTCTTTCTACAGTTGTCTCTGAGTTTTCTCTTCCTCTTCACTTTCTCTTGTGGTTCCTCTTCTGCTTCTCTCTCTTTCCGCTGTTCTCTTGCTTTTCTTTTGGTTTTTGGCTGCTCCCTCCCGATGGTGCCTCTTGGGTGCTCTCAGAGCTCACCCAGCTTACTCTGCCTGCAACGTCTCCTGGTCCCCCAGGGAATTCTCTCTCTAATAAGTTGGCCTAGGCTGGCACCTCCCAGGTTGTAGCTGTGCCTGGCTCTCCTGACCTTTGTGCCACGCTTCACCCCCATGGGGTCCCCCAGCTGCACCAGTTCAGGACATGGCAGGGTCTTGCTGTGAATAATTCTTTGCAGACTAAGACATTCACTCTCTCCCACAGTCTGTGCATGAAAGGGATTGGAGAAACACAGGGAACAGCTGCTTTACTGGCCCCTCTTCATAGAATCAGCGTCATTAAATCTGGAAGAGATGTTTAAGATCATCAAGTCCAACCATCACATTTTTAGTCACAGAAACACTGAACCTTTTAGGTTGGAAGA
This sequence comes from Phoeniculus purpureus, assembly GCA_028565055.1. Classification (NCBI taxonomy): domain Eukaryota; kingdom Metazoa; phylum Chordata; class Aves; order Bucerotiformes; family Phoeniculidae; genus Phoeniculus; species Phoeniculus purpureus. Next base: position 699,295 of record JAOXOE010000851.1, on the reverse strand, counting down.
GACCTTTTAAGATCATTAAGTCCAACCTTCACAACCACACATGGCTGTGTGGTTGTGGGATGGGGTGGCAGGAGCACAAGGAGAGGCTAAGAGAGCTGGGGTTGTTTAGCCTGGAGGAGACTCAGGGGGGACCTTCTCCTTCTCTCCATCTCCCTGAAGGGACGCTGTAGTCAGGTGGGGGTCAGGCTCTTCTCCCAGGCAACCAGTGCCAGGACAAGAGGGCAGAGCCTGAAGCTTAGGTTGGATGTTAGGAAGCCCTTCCTCATGGAAAGGGTGATCAAAGCCTGGACTGGACTGCCCAGGGCACTGGTGGAGTCCTCATCCCTGGAGGTGTTGAAGGGCAGCCTGGCTGTGGCCCTGAGTGCCCTGGTCTGGCTGCTGTGGTGCTGTTAGGTGCTGGGCTGGGCTGGATGAGCTCAGAGGGCTTCTCCAGCCTCAACAATAACAAGTCACTGGGGTGGGTGCATGCAGAGCAGTGAGGGTGAGGGCCATCGTTGGTTTGGTTCAGCGTCTGCAATCGATCCGAGCTCGCTCAGGGTAATTTTCGTGTGTCTTTGGAGCGGTTTATTTGGTTTCTAAAGCGCTGGTTCTCTAGAGTAATTTCTCAAGCCTTGTCCGAGCATCTTGTCACGTCTGCACTAAGTGAGTTTGAGGGCTGTTCTCTAGTTCACTTTGTCGTTTCGATTTTATTGTTTGGTCGGCTCTAAATTCACGCTGAAGGGTAATTCTAGTTCGGTTTGCTGGCTGGGGCATGAAAAGAAAACGTGTTACCAGCATCCACACACCCCTACAGCTCATCCGTCTCTCAACTAGCTTTGTAGGTTCTGCTTCCCTCACCCCAAGCCCTTTCCCCCCAGATTCTCTTGCTCTTTGCAGGGCTTTAGGGATTCAGGGATGTGAGGATGCTGCATCGCTGCTGCTGCACCAGCCCCGCTGCCCTAAGCTCTAAAATCAAGCAGTAAATTAAAGGATGGCCCACGAGCACGGAGGAGGGAGGAGAAAGCCTGATCTTTACAGATGACATTTAAGCCGGCAGAAGGCCAATGTATTTTACCCACTGTCACATTTAAAAGGCACCGGATTCGTTACAGCGTTGAATAAATCTTGGGATTTTTTTAAAACCTATTTACCCAGCGAAGAGCCGCCAATTCCCAGTCAACAGCTCCTGACTGGGAAAAGCTTCCAGTGAACAATCCTCTCTGTATCCAGTGTCTGCATCCCACAAAGGGTCAGAGCACAAGGACTTCTCGTGAAGAGTGACGACGCGCGGAAGCGCTACGGCTCCTCCACTGCCACGAAGGGTTAAATCACGGGGATGGAGCTTGGTAAATCAGGCAGGAAAGTAATCAGCTCCCAGCTGAGGACGGGAGACGTTTGATATTTTACAGCTTCTTTCATGCGCTTTACAGAAACTAATGGCTACACAAATAATACCTGGGGGATGATAACAGGCTATAAATAATTCAGGGTTCTCCAGCACAGAGCTGTCGGGTGTAGGTTTGAGGAGCACGTGGGCGCCTTGTGATAACTCTGAGCGTGGTCCTTCTGAAACAGCCACGGGGGACTGATGTCCTCTTGCCGTCCCAGCGGTGCCCCAGCGCTTCCAGGCTGGCTCTGCTCTCCCCTCTTCAACCTCAAGTCATAGGACAAGGGGCAATGGATGGCTTCAAAGTAGAGAGGGGCAGATTGAAATTGGATGTTAGGAAGAAGTTCTTTAGCGCGAGGTGGGTTGAACGCTGGAACAGGCTGCCCACAGAGGTGAGTGAGGCCCCATCCCTGGAGATATTCAAGGGGAGGCTGGACAAGGCTCTGGGCAACCTGATCTAGTTGAGGATGTCCTGGCTCACTGCAGGTGGGTTGGACTAGATGACTGTTGGGAGGCTCCTTCAACCCAATACATTCTATGAACATGACATACTGGTTACTGGTGATGCCCGTTGGGGAAGCAGCTCTGCCTGGCTCTGTGCCAGCATTTTTCACAAGTTCTGGAGATCTTTTAGAGTCAGTAGAGAAATTAACCCATGAACTTGTCACTCTGTTAGTAAGACCATGAGCAGAACTGTTGGTGGCAGGACCCACACAGCTCAATAAACCAAGAAAACAAAAACCTTCTGCGGCGCAACTCGGAACAGAGTTGTCTCTTCTCAGCCTGTTTCCCAGGGAGGAATTGATCCATCTAATCTCTTATCTGTGACTATGAAATTGTATTTCCCTCTTAACAGCCCTACAGACGTTACAGATGAGCGGTTCAGGAGATGCACCGCGAGCGACAGGAATGCTAAAGAGGGACGTTGGCTTTGGGTTGCAGCAGCCAGCCAAGGTCTGCACTGGCCCCATTCCTCGTGGACCCAACTCAAACCCCGATGTTTGTGCCTGATTCCTCTAGGAGGTCGTTGCTGGTTAAAAGCCCCAATGATATTTTAAACCAGTTACATGCAGAAGGTCCTGGGTTTGAGGCCCAGTGGGACCACCTGGTCAAAGATCACTCTACAACAGAGGTCTGTAACCCAAACCCAAGCCCTTATCTTAGAGTGTTTAGTTTCAGCCTGGATGATCTCCAGATGTCCTCTCCAACCCCCACCAGTCTGTGATTCTGTAACTTTACCAGCTCCACCCCTTGATACTTGGACTAGAAGAGTGTGAGTTGGCGACGTCCTTCTCTCCCCCTGTGCCTGGCAGGGTCCATCTCGTTGGGCAGATGTGATGGAGGTTGTGACGTGTCGACGTGAAGAGACCCCAGCCTCGTCCCCTCCCTCCACTCCCTGGGATGAAACATCTGAGGTGAAGCAGAGGTATGAAACATCCACCTGGGAACTTGGGGCTGCGGGAAACCCCGGCTAGATGGTTTAGAAAGAGGGAAAACCACTCGTTCCCCTGCTAGAAAGCTGCACGAGCAAGGGAGAGGAGAAGCACCACAGCCCCCGCGATGGAGCTGGGTGATAAATGAGTTTGGAGTGGCCAAGGTGACCTTTCCAGAGGGAGCTGGACGCTGTGCCTGTCCCTCTGCAGCCCTTGTGCCTCCCCTGAGGGATCGAGCGGGTGGCACGACGAGCCCGCACCTCACCAGCGACCCATCGCGGCGTTCACCCCCCTCGGGTTAATCGCTTTATCATCCAAACACAGGTGGATTCCAGCAGCCACTTAGTGCTCTGGTTCAGCAGCTGATTTATTTTTTTTAAAGATAAATAATTGAGGGAATTAATGCAAAATTAGAAAACTTAACCGTTCATTTACTGCTTGTTGGCCGAGACAGGAGAGCTGATAGATGCACATGGTGGGGCGACAGGGACTTGGACCAGCAGGGACTGGGGGCAGCAGGGACTGGGGTCAGCGGATAATTGATGGTCTCAAAGGTCTTTTCCAACCTTGATGATTCCATGACTCTATGAGAGGGTCTGGGGGTGACAGGGACTGAGGGTGGCAGGGACTGTGGGTGGCACCGACTGGGACTGGGGGTGGCAGGGACTGGGGTGCCAGGGACTGGGAATGGCAGGGACTGGGGGTGGCAGGGACTGGGAATAGCAGGGCCTGGGGGTGGCAGGGACTGGGGATGGCAGCTCCAGCCATGCAGAACAGAAATGCAAGAAGAGAGGTGGAGGACTGGCACTTTCTGTATTTATGTCCCTCTGGCAGGGGAGGGAGAAACGAGCTGCATCTCCTCGTGTCTTAACATGGGGACTGTCACCTGCTCCTCCAGCTCCTGTCGTAAGCAGAGAGTTCACCTGTCAGCAAGCAAAACCAATGTAAGTTGGATAATATTTGTTGATTGATGTAGTCAGTGAATTCTGTATTTTCTTAAAAAATATTTGCCGCCTCTTTCCGTAAATTATTCATCCGGTTTATGAGGCAAAGCAAATATTTGTGAATAGATGTGAATGATGTGATTTCTCGAGATGAAATATTCATGAGTCGTTTTCATTATTCACCGCGTCCTGCAATTGCTACAGAAATCTGATCAAGCAAATAGGTTTGGGGAAACTCGGTCCCAGTTGTACCGATGCCCTGGAGCTCGTCGGGTTCCACGCAGGAGACTGGAGTGGATGTGGACCAAGTGTGTGACTGGTGTCCTCCAAGGAGGAGAGGAGAGAGGAGGAGAGGAAGGAAGAGCAAGGGGAGGGGACAGGGGAGGGGAGAGAGAAGGAAGGAGGGAGTGGGGAGGAGAGAGGAGGAAGGAGAGAGTGGAGAGGAGGGGAGGGGAGAGGGAGGAGAGAGGGAGGGGAGAGGAAACGGAGAGGAGAGAGGGAGAGATGGGAGAGGAGAAAGCAGAGAGAAGGAAGGAGACAGTGGGGAGGATAAGGAAGGGTAGAGAAGAGAAAGGAGAGAGGAAGAGAGCAGAGAGGGAGAGATGGGAGAGGAGAGAGCAGAGAGAAGGAAGGAGACAGTGGGGAGGAGAAGGAAGAGTGGAGAGGAGAGAGGAAGAGAGCAGAGAGGGAGAGATGGGAAAGACCAGGGAAGAGGGGAGAAGAGAGAGAAGAAAGGGGAAAGGAGACAGGGAAGAGGGGAGAGGAGAGGAGAGGGAGAGGGAGAGGGGAGGAGAGGAGAGGGAGAGGGGAAACGAGAAAGAAAGAGGAGGGGAGAGGAGAGAGAGGAGAGAGAAAGAGGAGGCGAGGACGTGGCAGTGGCAGCTGAACCAGCAGCTCTGCAGCCTCACCTGGAAAACCTGCTTTAACCTGAATTTCAGCAGAGAGAAGGGCAAGGGAGATGAACGTCGTGAGCACTCTCCTTCCCTGACAAGGACACCAGTGCTGCCAGGAGGTCGAGCGGCACCGCAGGAAAGGTGCTGGGGAGAGGTGTTTGAGCTCAGGGGGACAACCACAGACAGTGGATTGAGCAGAAACCTGGACAAAGAGCCGTGCCAGGGGGCAGCTCTGAACCCAGCGCTGCCACGTGCCCTCTGCCAGCCTTGGGCGAGCTGCTTTCCCCTGTGCATCTTCCACAGCATCATCTTTGCCCTCAACCTCTTCATGAAGAGCAATTTATCAGCCAAAACTCCATCCAGAGCAGTTGCCCAAAGGCTGAATGGCAGCAGCAGCAAGATGAGAGTCCCGTGAGGACATGCTGGAGAGAGGGGCAGTTTATTTCAGCCTCTGCTTTCCAAAATCCATCCCTGGAGGGGTTCAACAAACGAGTAGCT
>JAOXOE010000851.1:649786-687167 GCA_028565055.1 Phoeniculus purpureus | reverse complement strand
TCCCTCAGCCTTTCCTCAGCAGGGAGATGCTCCCCTCCCTCCATCATCTCTGTGGCTCTGTGCTGGACTCTCTCCAGGAGTTCTGTGTCCTTGTGGAGCTGAGGGGACAAGCTCCTGCTTCTTCCGGTGCATCCAGGGGAGCTGGATTCGTTACGGATTTTTATGGATTTTGTTTTTGAAAGAGCGAATCCCAGGAACGTCCTGCTGTGATCAGAGAAGGAGCACTCCTTGCAGCAGGCCACCCGTTCCCCGAGTTTCCCAGCTCTAACTGGCTTTAGGAGAAGAAAAGTGGGCAAATAGTTTCCCACTGGTGTGTGTGTTGTGGACACGTTCCTGTGCGACTTGGTCTAGGTGGTCCTGCTCTGGCAGGGGGATCGGACTGGATGATCTTTCGAGGTCCCTCCCAATCCCTGATGTTCTGTGATTTCGTGGCACTTCTTTTGGTCCAAGTTCATTTTACCGAAGCCCCGTCAGTTTTGATTCACCCTGAGGTTGTGGTTTTCTCAGCCCCTTCGCTGCGTTGGACAGAAGTGCCTCTGTAGCTCAGCAGTGCCCGAGGTTAGCGGTTCTAGCGGGCGGTTTAGTCGTAAGAGCCAGGGTAGGACTGGCAGACAGCACCCCGGGCTCCCTCCGCTGGGAGGGCTTGTGGTGGCTCTTGGCTGCTCGACAGCAGCCTGACAGGAGCAGGCAGAAGGAGCCCGTCGCCAGGCTGGGACATGTCCTTACGTAAGTGTTTATAAGAAACGCTGGCAGAGGAGAAGCAGAGGGAGGGAGGGGTGTTACGTAAGGGGCAAAGCGCCGCTTGGCGAGGGACGCGATGTGAGGTGTCGCTTCAGAGAGGAGTCTTCTCGTGTGCTGGCAGGAGCAGCAGCCACTGCTGCGGGCTCGTGGGCAGCCTTGCAAAGCAGCCCGAGTGCCTGTGCGCTGCCAGGGGCCGCCGGCAGCTCTGCCTGCCTGCCTGCCTGCCATCACAAGCCCTGGGAGGAGCTGGCGCTGCCTGCGCCACCGCGCTGCTGTCGGCTGCGGGGAGAAGCAGTAGGTCGGCACCCAGCGAGCTTCGTCCAGCTGCTCCGGCCCCAGAGCGCTCGCGGCGGGGCTGCAGCGCAGCTCTGCTCTCTCGGGACTGGGGGTCCTTGCGGTTGACCGTGAGCCAGAGTGGTGGCCAGGAAGGCTGACAGGCTCCTGGGGCGTGTTAAGAAGTGTAGTCATTTGGCTGAAGGAGGTTCTCCTGCCCCTCTGCTCTGCCCTGATTAGGCCTTATCTCGGGCGCTGTGGCCACGCCTGGGCTCCCCAGTTTGAGGACAGGGAGCTGCTGGAGAGAGTCCAGTGCAGAGCCACTGAGATCATCAGGGGGCTGGAGCATCTGCCTTATCAGGAGAGGCTGAGCGAGCCGGGGCTGTTTAGCCTGGAGGAGATCTCGGTGACCTTTATAGATATCTAAAGGAGGATGAGTGTCAGGAGGATGGGACCAGGCTCTTCTCAGTGGTGCCCAGCAACAGGAGAGGGGGCAGTGGCCATAAACTGGATTCAGGAGATTCAATTTCAACATGAGGAAAAACTACTTTACTGTAAAGGAACCGGCGCCCTGGCCCAGGCTTCCCAGAGAGGTTGTGGAGTCACTCAAAACCCACCTGGACCCGGTGCTTTGGGATCTGCTCGAGGGGATGCTGCTCTGCATGGGGGGTTGGACTAAACGATCTCCAGTGGTCCCCTCTGGCCCCTGCTCCTCTGAGAGTCTATGACGTGCTGTCTGTCCTTGCCCTGACACTTGCAGGTGCGAGCTGGCAGGTTGGGGTGGTGTGGTGGGAAACCTTTAATGGGTGCAGTAGCTTTTGGGGTGTCTCGGGAGGCAGCAAGCTGTCAGTGCCATCCATGGTAGAGCGAGGCGGCTCTTCCTCGGCACGAATCACAGAGGTGTTGCCTCCCTTAGCAACAGGCTGAAGCCCGAGGTAGGTTTGCGGAGCTGGTTGTGGCGGTGAGCCGGGAGCTGAGCAGCAGGAGGCAGGGCCAGCTCTGCGCTGAGCTCCAGGCTGGGCTCAGTTTGCCGCACGGGTTTGTTTGCTGCGGCAGAGGGCGGAATCCGTCACCACCTCCAGTGTTTGTTTCTCTCAGCTGAAGCGGGTTGCAGAAGCTGTTTCTGCACCAGTGGGCTCTGCGCTGCCTCTGCTCCCCTGGGCCTGCGTTAGGCACCGTGCGGGCTGCCGAGGTGCAGGGAGACATTTGGCAGCTCTGTGGTTGGGAGGAGAAGCCGGGCTTTGCAGTCACCGTTCAGCAGTAGCAGCGGCAGGGAATAACCTGGAAGGGCTGGAAGGGACCTGCAAAGGGCATCTAGTCCAACCCCCCAATACCAGCAGGGCCAGCACTCACCAGACCAGGTTGCCCAGAGCCCCAGCCAGCCTGACCTTGAATGGCTCCAGGGATGGAGCTTCCACCTCACCCTGGACAGTCTGTTCCAAGGACCCCCCCACCCTCAGATTCAACAACTTTTTCCTACTGTGCAGCCTCACTGTGCCCTTTTCCAGCTTCAAACCGTGACCCCTCATCCTATTGTTCCCTGCCCTTGGGAACAGTCTTCTCCAGCCTTCTGACAGCTCCTTTCAGGGCTTGGAAACTTGCTAGGTCTTCCCAGAGGCTTTTCGTCTTTAGGCTGAACAACCCCAACTCTCTCAGCCTGTCCCCAGAGCAGAGGGGCTCCAGCCCTCTGAGCATCCCTGCAGCCTCCTCTGGACACACTCCAAGAGCTCCACATCCTTCTTGTATTGGGGGCTGCAGAACTCCAGGTGAGGTCACAGTATCACAGGGCAGAGCAGAGGGGCAGAATCCCCTCTCTCCATCTGTTGGCCACACTTCTCTTGATCCAGCCCAGGGTGCTGCTGGCCCTCTGGGCTCCAGCTGCACACCAGTGGGCCACGGCCAGGTTCCATCCCCTGTTACCCCCTAGGTTTTTTTATCAAAGGGCTGTTTTCCAGCCTGGATCAACACCTCTGGTTGCCCCAGCCCAGAGGTCCCAATACCTTAAACATCTGATTCCATTCCTTTTCAAGTCTGGACTTGAATCTGTGCAAGAATAAAGGGGTTTGAATGAGCTCCTGAAGAAGAAAAGGGTTTATTGTTTTATCAGCATCATATCCACCCCCAAAAGGCCATTTCCCATGAGTAGGGTGTCTATGATCAGGGTGCAGGAACATAGGGAGCAAGGGAGAGCCCTAAGGCTGCAGGAGGAAGAGGAGGAGATGCTCTGTGGATAGAGCCATATGTTGTCAAGTTAATGAAAGCCCTTGAAAAGCATTAATCCTCTGTGTGCTGGCTGCTAGCCCAAGTGCATAATTTCCTTGCCACTGGAGGAGCAGGCAGCATCTGTACAGCACTGCTATCATGAGCTAATGAAAAAGTCCACGATGAAGCTCTTCATTCCCCAGGGACCATGAGGAAACTCATCGCTCTCCTTCAGAGCTGTGGTTTGAGTTGGAGGAGAGGGGGGCAGGATCCAGCAAGGCTCTCTGTGCTAAGAAAAGGTAATTCCTGCTGCAAACTAGTTCTGTGGAGAGAGTCTGGGGGTCCCAGGGAGCAGGATATGGTGAGGGGCATCTCCATGGTGTGTCCTGGGGGGATGAACCACACCTGTGCCATGGAGGGAAAGGGGTTGCTCCTGCAAAAGAGTTAGAGCCTGTTCTCCTGCCACCCATCACTGACCAGTGAAACCTGTTGCTGTGGCTTTGCAGTGAGGGCTGTGTGACCCCAAAACCACAACTCTGCCCCAGCTGGATGCTGCTCCAGGCCCTACAGGCTCTGTGATTTACCCCAATAAACATCAGCTAAACAAAACCTCATTAACCCACCTGAGGTTTAGGAGAAACAGGGAGGCTATTGGTGCAAGATCACCTTTGGAGGTCCCTTCCAACCCCATGGTTCTGTGATTCTCTTGCCTGTATGACTCAACCCTAATGCAAAGCCATTTCCTTCCTCGTTTCAAACCTGGAAGCGCAGTTGTACACCAATTAATGAGGGTTATGATGAGCCTTGTTAGAAGAACTGTTCTTTAGGGGGACCTGTCTTCCCCAGTACAAGCATCGCACTCTGTTTGCTTGGCTGTTAACTGATGGCAACTGGGAAATCCTTGATTTCACTACGAGGAAACCAGGCAGCCTGGAATTTGCATGCGAGGTGCTCTGCTGGGTGCTGTTGTAGGATCATGGACTGCAAAGCCTGAGTTGTAGAATCATAAAATCATTGAGTCCAACCATCCACCCTACAGCCCCCAACCACTAACCCAGCTCAGCAAACACCCTGGCTGCCTCCTTCAGGGACGGTGCCTCCACCCCATCCCTGGGCAGCCTGTTCCAAAGCCTCCCCACTCTTACTGGGAGGAAGTCTTTCCTAAGAGCCAATCCGACCCTCCCCTGGCACAACCTGACTCCGGTTCTTCTGATCCTCTATGGAGTGAATTCACTTCCCACAGCTCTTGAGGCAGCGCTGGACCTTTTAGGGAAATAAACACCACGCTGAGTGTTTCTTCTCCTTGTCTTTGTGTGGATTGATCCACTACAAGTGTTCATCCTCCCCTTAAGTAGGGAACCGGCGGCGCATCTCAAAGCCTCGTTTTGCCTTCTGCCTTTAAATTATATTAAAAGGGCTTTCATGTTATCTGTTAAGTAGGTGCTTCTCATTCCAGCCACATCTCATCCCTCCCCACCAGTCCTCTCTCCTCAAAGCAGGAGTACGTAGAGAAGTGAAAGGCAGCTCAGCTATTTCTCTCTCGTGGGTTTAAGGCACCTTAAACACGATGAGATGGTCTGATCAGAGGGAGGTTTGTGGGTGAGTGGGAATAGGTGTGAGCAGATGAACTCTAGGGTCCACCCCACCTCCTGGTGACCTGCCAGCCCCATGGGATTCAAAGTGCTCGTGGTGCTGAGCTGAATGCAGCAAGTCTGGTGCTGTACTCCCTTCCTGAGGTTGAGATATTCCTTCTCTGCTGCTTGCCCACCACCCTTGTGAGATCCCCTGGCAAATCCTGCAGCCAGTTGTGGTGTCCTCAGCAACAGAAGGACAGGGAGCTGAGGAGGCCACAGAGATGATCCAAAGGCTGGAGTTCCTTTGCTATGAGGACTGGCTGAGGGAACCAGGGCTGTTTGCCTAGGGAAGAGAAGATTCCAGGGAGACCTAGAGCAGCTTCCAGTACCTGCAGGGAACCTCCAGGAAGGCTGGAAAGGGAATCTTCCCAAGGGGATCCAACAACAGGACAAAGGGGAAGTGGTTTGAAACTGAAGGAGAGGAGGTTCAGATTAGATCTCAGGAAGAAGTTGTTCATTGCAAGGGTGCAGATACTCTGGAATCAATTGCCTGGAGAAGCTGTGGCTGACCCCTCCCTGGAGGTGCTCAAGGCCAGGTAGGATGGGGCCTTGAGCAACCAAGTCTGGTTGAGAGGCATCACTGCCCCTGGCAGGGGGCTGCAGTAGATGAGCTCTGAGGTCCCTGAACCAGTCTGGGATCCTGTGATCTCCCACTGTGCAGTCATCTTGCTCTGCTTCGGATCACATCCCCATTCCCACTGCTCTCAAAGGACAGTGGCAGCTGGGGAAACGGGGAGAATGGGACCGTTGCTGGTGAAGTCTCCAGTTAAACTGGCAGAGGCAGAGGAGGAGGGATGATTAGCTCAAGACCTGGCAGTAGAGAAGCCATCGAGCAGCCCCTCAGCCATCCCAAGACACCGCTCCCTAATTGGGAGTGACGCTTGGCCCCAGCCACATTTGGACGCTCGAGTCGATTTTTCTCTTACAATAGACGAGAAAAACCTCAATTTTCAAGAAGTGCATCAGGCCTTTAATTGGGATTTTAATTCCTAAATGGCAGCAGGTACAGCAGGAAAAAAAACCCCGGCTCCCCAGGCTAATGCATCCTGGTTTATTGGAGAGCAGATACCCCTTGAACGGGGAGAGGCGGCAGCATTTGCATCGCAATGAGGCGTCCTGGCAGCCCCTAAAACCAAAGTTGATTTCTTTTTGCATCTAAAAGCAGACACGAGTGGTACTTATTAATTTGAGTCCACCCCTGAATGCACTTAACGATTCAAGTCCAATTAGTTTTCGGAGTGCCCAGGTAGGAAGTAATCATTAAAAACATGTAAATTAAGTTACTGGGGAGCTTAATAGATTAGTCATTGACTTTCTAGCTTATGTTGGCTCTTAACCTTCAGCTTAAATTAATCACCAACAATTTCTCTGAACTGGCTACAAAAGGCTGGACCCTGGGGGCTGCGGCATCACCGAGACAAGAGCCAGTACAGTGACTCTCCCTTGGCATCTCCCTCTGGGAAAGGAGCTGGAGACTGTCTCCTTCCAAAAGCAAAGGTCCTGGTTGCTGCGAGCACTTTCTTTACGGATAGCAATGTGCTGCCCTGAAGCTGGGAGATGCCCCTGGGTGTTGGACCAGCTGGGGTGTCCCACTCATCCACGGGGTCTGCCCAGGTCAGGAGCCTAAATCTGTTTGCTGTGTGTGAGAATGATCATTGTACTCAGTTCCTAACAGCACTGTGTGCCTCAGCTAGGGGGTCTGGAGGACAGGTCTGATGGGGAGACGCTGAGGGAGCTAAGGCTGGTTAGTCTGGAGAGAAGGAAGCTGAGGAGAGACCTCATTGCTCTTTACAGCTCCCTGAGAGAAGGGTGGAGACAGGTGGGGGTCGGTCCCTTCTCCCCAGTCATCAGCGATAAGAAAAGAAGAAACAGCCCCAAATGTTGCCAGGGGAGGGTTAGGTTGGACATCAGCAGAAATCTCTTCCCTGCCAGAGTGGTCAGGGGTTGGAGCTGGCTGCACAGGGAGGGGGTATGTCCCCATCCCTGGAGAGATTGAAGATCTGACTAGACATGCTGCTGAAGGATCTGGTTTAGATGAGGGCTGGTCACTGTTAGGCTGACGACTGGGCTCATAGACTCAAAGATTCATAGTCTCGGAGACTGGGGCATATATGAGTGAGTGGGGCATATATGAGTGAGTGGGGCATATATGAGTGGGGCATAGGAAGATCTTAGATGGTTTTTTCAATTGGGGTGATTTCATGACTCGGTGCCTTACGGGTGAACTACCCACCAGATCTCTGTGTCACTGTCCCACCTCTTGTTGGTCCATTTCTCTCTGTGTCTCACTAAGGCATCTCCCATCCTGCAGTAACTAAATCTAAGTCGGAATTGGAGTTCATAAGAGTTAATCTGAATTTAATAGAGGACCCCTGATAGATTAGGAGGCAGCTAATAGAAAAACTGAGTCTCCTGGGGTGGCACAAAGTTCTTAGTCTGTGGTGGGGAGCTCCCTCGGGGTACCTCCAGCCTGGCTGCTTGGTCCATAGGCAGCATCTCCATTGTGGGGTGAGGGGAAATCTCTTCTCAAAAGCCATCAGGCTGTGAGACTTCAGAAAAACTCTTTCTACAATTGCAATTACCAGGAAAGAGAACAAATTACCGCTCTGGGGACCGTCACGCATGGCAAATCAGAGCGCTGGGAAATAAGCAGAAGAAGATATTCACAGAGGTGCATTATTTATATTGAAACATTTTCAAGTAAAGGTCACAAGGAGAAGCTGAATACTGCTAAAAAGGAAAACGCAAGGATCGCTTTACCGCCCTAATGGTTATGGAGACCATTTTCATTACCATTGCATTAGTCACCGAGGCACTCAGCACCCAGGCACAGGTTTTTGGAGTTAGGGAGATGATGGGTCCCTGCACAGCCCTCATTGGTGCCTTTGCTGTGTCCTGCTCCCAACCAAAGGCTTGAACCACTGACCTTGTCAGCAGCAGCCTTCAGGAAGCTTCACCTTCAAGAAGTGGATTCCTTGGTCTCTGCAGATCCTGGATGCAGTTCCTCCAATCGCAGGAGTCCGAGGTCTTGGTGTTTACCGACCACCTGAACCAAACCCTGTGCCCACCATCCTCAGTGACTTCCCCACCCCATGCTCCTGCTGTCCTTCACTGGCTGCCCCGTCCCAACCCACGTGTGGTCATGAAGTTTGGACCTGGTGAGCTTAAAGATCTCTTTGAACCACAGAGATGCTGTGATTCTGTGACTACACATTTGATGGCTGGACCTGATGATGTTGTAGGTCTCTTACAACCTTAATGATTCTGTGATTCTACAAAAGATCCCTAGTGTGGAGAGCTTTTCTTCCCTAAACCCAACTGTACAGCACAGCAGGTCTGTCCACTGTAATCCCTTCCATGCCTTTCAGAGACAACTTCCTTGTGACAGTGGTCCCTTTCCCTCTCCTTTGATTACCAGAGATTGTTCTTAAGACTGTGCCATGTTCAGTAGTTGAATAGGAGCCAGCAGTGTGCCCAGGTGCCTAGGAAGGTTAATGGCATTCTGGCTTGCATCAGCACTAGTGTGGCCAGCAGGGAATGGAAGTGATTGTCCCCATGTAATGGGCACTGGTGAGGTCTCATCTCCAGTGCTGGGTTCAGTTTTGGACACTTCAGTACAGGAAGGATGGTGAGGGGCTGGACCAGGGGAAGAGAAGGGCAAGGCAGTCAGGGAAGCATCTAGACAACAAGACTTATGAGGAGCAGCTGAGGAAGCTGGGGCTGGTTAGTCTGAAGAAGAGGAGGCTGAAGGGAGACCTTATCACCATCTACAACTACCTGAAGGGACAGTGCAGAGAGGTGGGGGCTGGTGTCTTCTCAAAGGTCATTAGTGATAGAACAAGAGGGACCAGCCTCAATCTGCCCCAGGGGAGGGTTAGGCTGGTCATGAGGAGAAAGGGTCATCAAGGCTTCGAACAGGCTTCTCAGGGAGGGGGTTGAGTCTCCATCCCTAGAGGTGTTTAAAGATCATTTAGATGTGATGCTGAGAGATCTGGTCTAGTGGTGACCTTGGTAGAATTGGATTAATGGTTGGATTTAATGATCTCAAAGGTCTTTTCCAACCTGAATGATTCCATGATTCTATGAACCTCTCAAGCCTCCCCTGACTCCATCTGAGCCATTATCTGGAGTACCGAGAGCTACTGGTGCTACAAGACCCCGGACAAGGCATGAGGTAACAGTGCTGGGACACCTCCTGAGCCCCCTGGTACTGAGCAGCATCCCCTTTGCACAGCCTCCAAGGGACAACAGAGCTGAGCTGGACCAAGAGGCTGCTGCTGCTGCTGCACTCAGCCTTGCCAGCAGCCCCCAGCTCCTGTGCTCTTTCCTCTGCGCTGAAGTCGCCCTGAGTCAACATTCGCCGCTTAGAAGCGGCGCAAACAGGATTGATTTAGTGTAGCGACATCTCGAAGCACGAAGAGGCAGTTTTACACTCCTATCACCCATTAGACATCTGAAGGCATCAGCACAGCCCATTTCATTTTTAAAGACGTACAAAAACCGCTCAGAGGAAGCCATTGGACATCCCCGTTCCGGGAGCCGCGGTAGCGTGCAGAAAATCACACAAGTGCACCAGGAGCTTCGTGTCGAGTCGTTTCAGTGGCCGTTTTCCCTTCGAGTTGAGTCAATATGCTGAGAAGGAGTTAGCGAGTGCTGCTCTGTCATTTGTCCTCTGTGTCACAGCTGCTGCAGAAGCTGCCTGTGGACTGCGCTGAAATCACAGTGGCAGCCACATCTGCTCCAGCTCTGCGTGCAGGGAGCACCCTATGGGAGCTGCTGGGAGCCAGGGATGGGCTAGCATCAGCCCTGGTTTATTAATCAGATCTTTCATGCTCCCAGCTGCTGATAAATGGCTGCAATTTTAGCCCCTGCTCCTCCCCTAATCAATAGCTTTTAATCAATCCTGATTGCACCACATGAAGTGTCTGAAACAACCCCAAAGTACAGGGCTTGCGGGAAGGAATCGCCCCTGGCCAAGGGCGGCTCAGGAGCAGCATTTTCAGCCCTCAGGATGTGTTGAAGCGCCATTGCCAGGAAACAAAGGGACTAACGAAACCCTGCGTGAAAATTATCGGTGTCGTTCCTCCACCGCCCAGCTCAGCACCAGCAAATCCAAGGAGCTGCATCCTCCAAGGGTTGCTCCTCCTGACCCTTCCCAAGGATTTCCTCACTCCCTGACACCCTGAAGCGAAGGGACTGCTGACAGCCTCTGTTCCAGAACCTTTTCCATCGTCGCTGCCGTACCGAGCAGTTGATGTTCGATACCTGATGACGCTGTGGGATGCCAGGTGAGGCCAAGCCCCTGGTTCCTCCTGTTTTTTGTAGGGTTCTCAGTTGTGGCAAAAGGTGGCCATGGACAGGCGCATCTCCCACTGTGTGTGTTACATCCACATAGGGAAGATAAGGAAGAAACTCCTACCCTTAAAGGAGACCATGGGGAGACCTGGGTCGCTTCCTCTTTTCATTGTTTTATGGCTTTCTGTCCATTAAGGGCTCTGCTCTCCGCTGCTGTGGCTGCATTTCCCATCCTCAGCTCTCTCTGGGGATGTCCAGTCAACTGTGGGATGCTCCATGCCCTTCCCTTTCTGAGAACGGGGTCTGTGGCAGTGCGTCCATCCATCTTCACCTAGCTGCATGCTCCCCACTCCACCTCATGCTGCTCCTCACAGCCCATGCAGGAGCTCTCATTTCCCCAGCCACCTCCATCACCTCACTATCTGGATCTATCTTTAATGTTGCCCTTGTTCTTCCTCCTCATCCTTTCGCCGTCCTTGACCTTTTGCTGTGTCCTCCTCTTGCACACATCCTGGTTCCCCCAGCCACTGGCCATCAGCTCTTGTGAGCATCCCCAGCAGCCCCAGTGCTGTGGGACACCTGGGTGGTCCTCAGTCACCCAGTGGTGATCCCATCACTGGTACCTTTGCTGACCAATCCCTCCCCCTAGCGCAGCTGGTCCTTCAAAGGCAAAGGCTGGGCGGTTGGAGCTGAGCCAGCTGCGGCAGGTGGAACCTCGCAGAATTAAAGTCTTAATTGCCTGTGATAATTAAAAATCTGACAAACTTTCCCCAAAGTATGGAGCAGTGTCCTGGCCCCATCCGAGTGTGTGCAGTTACAAGAGGTGGAAGGACTCGCCTGGGTTCTGCCTCCATCCCATCCCTGGACCTGGACAGGCTGGAGAGCTGGGCAGGGAGAAATTTAATGAACTATAACAAGGTAAGTGCAGAGTCTTGCATCTGGGCAAGAACAACCCTAGGTACCAGTATAGGTAGGGACTGACCTGTTGGAGAGCAGTGTAGGAGAAAGGGACCTGGGGGTCCTGGTGGACAGCAGGATGACCATGGGCCAGCAGTGTGCTCTTGTGGCCAAGAGGGCCAACATCACCCTGGGGTGGATCAGAACAGGGGTGGTTAGCAGATCAAGAGACGTTCTTCTCCCCCTCTACTCTGCTCTGGTGAGACCACATCTGGAGTGTTGTGTCCAGTTCTGAGGAAACAGCCTCAAGTGGTGCCAGGGGAGGGTTAGGTTGAAGATCAGCAGAAATCTCTTCCCTGGCAGAGTGGTCAGGGGTTGGAACAGGCTGCCCAGGGAGGGAGGGAGTTGTCATGCCTGGAGGGGTTCAACAAATGAGTAGCTGTGACCCTGGGGGTCAGGGTTTAGTGGGCAGGGTAGGGTTGGACTGGATGATCTTGGAGGTCTCTTCCAACCTTAATGATCCCATTATTCTACGACTCCAGGATTCTGGAACTGAGTGGTGCCAGCCCACAGCTGATTAACAGCTCCATAGAGATTGCTGGCCACAGGTATCCCAGCCCTCCTAGCAGGATCCAGCCCTTCAGCAGCAGTTTGCAATCCATGTGTCATCGATCCCTGGTGCCACAGTGCAGGACAGACCTTAATAACCATCGTCAGCCCTGTGCATGCTGTTAACTGCCACCGCAGATTTAGGGTTCCAATTAATTCTGCGAGCAAATTAGAGGCACCTGGGTGAAACCAGAAGATGTTTCCTACGTGCCTCTCCTTCCTTGGCAGTGGTCCATCCCTGCCCAACCCATGGAGGGAAGGGTGGGTGTCCACAGCTTCAACCTCCTGTGCATGGAGGATCACAGAACATCAGGGATTGGAAGTGACCTCAAAAGATCATCTATTCCAATACCCCTGCCAGAGCAGGATGCTGGTGTTTGTCCACACATTGATGCTACTCCCCAGGGTGGTCCCACCTTGCCCACCAGTCGACTCTGCAGGAGGATGACCTTGTGGTCCATGTTCTTTACCAGCCCTAAAAGCTGCAGGTGAGCCGTTGCTTCTCAGGAGAGAGCTCCATCACCTCTGCCGATGGCATATCCCAGCTCTCAGTCATCAGGCAAATCTCATCAAGCTCCTGCTAACCTTTGTGCAAAGGTTGTGAGAAATGCCAGGCCTGTATTTCACAAGAAATATGAGTTCGAGCAGTTCCAGCCTCATAAAGGCTCTGGCAGGAGATTCATCGGGGCAGGAGGCTCTGCCTGGGAATTACCCAGCCCCTGACGATGCCGCAGCAGCACGTGGAGTTCGTCTCACCACAAGGGATTAGGAGATCCTGGCCTGCCTGTGCCACCTTATCTGCCCAATAAGCTCTCTTATCTCTCTGCTCCGGCTTTTCCCTGGCAGCCCTTTATCTCACAGCCCTTGGAGACTGTGAGCAGCCATCCAGCCTCTCCAGGGTGCTGCATCCTGCTGAACTGGGGCATCCCAGCATAGTGGGGGGCTCTGCCCCTCATTGTGCCACCGGTGCTGTCCCTAACCCATTTGGGGAAGATGCTCCAGCCTGTCGCTGCAGGAGAGAGGATGCTGCTGGGAACTGAGGCTGCAGTTGGCCAAGGAAGCACAAAACCCTCACGTGTTCAACAGGAACGGCTCTGGAAAGCTGGAGAGGACCTGCCTCAGTGCCCAGACTGCTCTGGGTTTGTGCTTCTCTCCCAGCACAGTTTTCACTTTGCTGCAAGGTTTGCTCATTGCCTGGGTAATACAGGGGGAAATTGAGCTATCTGCCAGTCACAGATGCAAGTCAGGGGGCTGCACAGGAGGGAGGATGTCTCTTCCCTTGGGGGAAGGTGGAACTGAACTCCTGGAAGCAAACCCAGAGAAGCTGGTGCCTCTGTTCTGCAACTGACCATCTTCTGCGCTACCTTTGACTGACTGCTCTCATCACAGGGACATCCAGGTCCTGTCCATCAAGGAGCTTTATGCAAAGCCTACAGGATGAAATACTGATACTGGGGTTTGGTTATTTATCATTGTCCGTTGTCCATGAGGAAATGGAGCTGCCATGAGTGGTTGCCACTAGATGGCAATGAAAACGTTGGTGTGTCTTGCCATAAGCAGCCTGGTGGACTCTCTGGGGACATAGCATCATAGAATGTGTTGGGTTGGAAGGGACCTCCAAAGGACATCCAGCCCAACCCCCCTGCAACCAGCAGGGCCATCACCCACCAGAACAGGTTGCCCAGAGCCCCAGCCAGCCTGACCTTGAATGACTCCAGGGATGGGGCCTCCACCACCTCTCTGGGCAGCCCGTTCCTGGGATCCTCCACACTCAAATTCAAGAACTTTTTCCTCCTGTCCAGTCTCACTCTGCCCTTTTCCAGCTTCAAGCCATGACCTCTCATCCTACTGTTCCTTGCTCTTGTGAACAGTCTTCCCCAGCCTTCTGACAGCCCCCTTCAGGGACTGGAAGGTCACTAGAAGGTTCCCCTGGAGACTTCTCCTCTTCAAGCTGAACAGCCCCAACTCTGTCAGCCTGTCCCCAGAGCAGAAAGGCTCCAGCCCTCTGTGTATTTTCATGGTTACTCTGGACTTGCTCCAAGAGGTCCTCATCCTCCTTGTGTTTGGGTCTCCAGAGCTGGGTGCAAGACTCCAGGAGAGGTCTCACCAGGACAGAACAAGGGGCAAAATCCCCTCTCTCCAGCTGCTGGCCACATTTCACGTGCAGCCCAGGATGCCATTGGCCATCTAGGCAGCAACTACACATCTCCAGCTTCTGAAGGACCTGCTGGGCTGGAGTACTTCAGTGCTCCCACAGCTCCCTGTCCAGTCCCAAGGACACAAGCGAATCCACTCTTTGTTCTTCACCCAAAGCCTTGAGGTTCTTCCCTTCCCTCCCTGATGGCTTTGCCATGGATGAGTCAGTCAGCAGAAGGGGTTTGGTTGCAGGAAACCACTTAATTGGGTCTCCAAGGTAAACTGCATCGGATTGAAGGCTGCTGAAGCTCTTGGAGCTGATGGACCTCCGAGGAGACATTAACATGTGAAATGATGACCATTAACTTGATTAAAGAACGGACGCAACACGCGTTTTCCTCTTGTAGGGGAGCGGCTTGTTCTCACGAATCGTTGCTCGGGGATTTTGATTTCCTTCAGCCAGGAGACAAAACATCTCGGGAAGTGATGGGTAATTGCTTATGGGATGAGTTTTTCTAGGCTAACCTAATCCTGCCAAGGATTTGCTTTTAGCTGCAATGTAAGGATGGATTTTTCGTTAAGATGGGGATGAAAAACACTCTCATCCATTACGAGCAGCAAAAAGGACCTCTGAGCACTGGATTTACAGTGGCTTTCGCTAAGGGATGGCTAATCCAATAAAGCCAGCCCTGGTCCTACCAGGACCACCAGGGCAACGAGTGAAATCCTGACCACACCATCAGCTCCTGGGAAACTGGTTGGACACATGGGAAAACCACTTGGACATCCCAGCCTGGGATTACTTGGTAGATCACTGTAATCTTCTAGCAGCCTTCCAACCCCTGAAAGGGGCTGTCAGAAGGCTGGGGAAGACTGTGCACGTGAGCAGGGAACAATAGGACAAGAGGTCATGGTTTGAAGCTGGAAAAGGGCAGAGTGAGGCTGGACAGGAGGAAAAAGCTCTTGAATCTGAGGGTGGGGGATCCCTGGAAGAGGCTGCTCAGAGAGAGGGTGGTGACCCCATCCCTGGAGCCATTCAAGGTCAGGCTGGCTGGGGCTCTGGGCAACCTGTTCTGGTGAGTGCTGGCCCTGCTTGTTGTAGGGGGGTTGGGCTGGATGTCCTTTGGAGGTCCCTTCCAACCCAACGCATTCTACGATTACAGCACAGAAAGCTCCATGCATGGACAACCTTCTCCTGGGGGTGGCTGCCTGGTCTTGCTGCTGTAGGAGGACATCCCCATCTCCCTGGAAACCACAGGAGTGTCCAGCAGCACCGAGCAAGCACCACTGCCCTACCCCTTCAGCCCTCCATCCCTTCCTTCCCCCACTGGACCTAGCGCCGACCCGGGTCAGCTGGGCTGCGTCAGGAGCGGACAGATGTGCCTGTAATTAGGCTGCATCAAATCAGTCAGAGCTGAAGACAAAGAAAATTAGAGAAAACGAAGAGGAAATGAAACAGCCGGCACAGATGGAGGGAAAAACCTTTTTAGTCCTTTCTAAGTCCACGGCGTCTGCTGGTTTTGAAGAGTCCGCGCCGAACCCTCCCGGGACTGACTTCCTTTCAAATGAGGTTGCCATCTCCCACTGCTGCAATTAGTCCTGGGGCCGCACAGCTCCGGTTTCGTGCGACCAAAGCGCTTCATTTTCATTAAAA
The DNA here is from genome assembly GCA_028565055.1 of Phoeniculus purpureus. Classification (NCBI taxonomy): domain Eukaryota; kingdom Metazoa; phylum Chordata; class Aves; order Bucerotiformes; family Phoeniculidae; genus Phoeniculus; species Phoeniculus purpureus. The sequence continues at coordinate 671,726 of JAOXOE010000851.1, read as the reverse complement.
AGGTGACATTGCGAGCGGTGAGGAAGGACGGGCGGCAGGTCCGGGTACCCGAGGACAGAGCGGGACACATCGATGCATAAATTACCGGGGCTCCTCTCCCTCGCTCGTTCTCCTGCTTCTCTGCAAAAGAAGATGACAGAGCTCTCACTTGGTTTTTACTCCCTGTAGAGTGCCTCCTCCTCCCTCAGCATCACTGTGGAGCAACCCAGGGATGCCTTCAGAGCAGGGATGCCACAGCCCACATCCATCGTGTCGTGGCCACATTGTACAGGGGCTTCTCTTGCTTCTGACAAAGCATTGCTGGGTTTTCAAGGGTAAAGCCTTGCTGTCCCAAGGGGCAGATGGCTGCTGGTCATCGAATCACAGAATCATTAAGGTTGGAATTGGAAGTTGGACTGGATGACCTTGAAGGTCCAACCCCACCATCAACCCAGCCCCACCCTGCCCACTAAACCCTGTATCCCAGGACCACATCTACTTGGTTTTTGAATCACTCCAGAGACGTTGACTCCTCCCCAATCCATGGGCAGCCTGCTCCAACCCCTGACCACTCTGACAGGGAAGATATTTCTCCTGACCTCCAACCTAACCCTTCCCAGGCACCACTTGAGGCTGTTTCCTCTTGTCCTATCACTGGTGACTTGGGAGCAGAGCCTGACCCCCACCTCTCTCCACTCTCCTCTCAGGGAGCTGTAAAGGGTAATAAGGTCTCTCCTCAGCCTCCTTTTCTCCAGACTAACCAGCTCCAGCTCCCTCAGCCTCTGCCCATCAGCCCTGTCCTCCAGACCCTTCCCCAGCTCCGTTGCCCTTCTCTGGACTTGCTCCAGCCCCTCAATGTCCTTCTTGCACTGAGGTGCCCAGAACTGACCCCAGTACAGGAGATGAGAGCTCACCAGTGCTGAGCACAGGAGTCCAATCACCCCTCTAGTCCTGCTGGCTACACCAGTGCTGATGCCATTGGCTTTCTTGACCCCTGGGCACACTGCTGTTGGTCAGCACCACGGCAGCCAGCCAGCTCCTGCCCACCAGTGGTGTCGTAGCCAGTCACCCAGTACAGCCAGACCGGGCAAGGGCAGCATCCGACATGCTGGCACTGAAACGTCAGAGGGTAACCAAGAGTAAGAAGCCAGAGCTGGATCAAATAGGGTCATTTTTATTTTCCAAGTTCCCCGTGATCATGAAAGCAAAGAGCCGTGCGGCTGAGCCTGAAGACAAACTGCTTCAAAGAGCAATTTTAATTGAAATGATAATGACGGGCAGTTTGCCGACAAAATGAGCCCTCCTCTTCCCACAGAGCATCCACGACAACAACTTTTGAGGGAGCCCTTTGGCCTCTGGCTGTGAGTGTTGACAGTTCCCTCACTCCATGGGTCGCTAGGGCTGCAGAAACACCTCTGAGACTTCCAGCGTAGAAGCATTCCAGCTGGAAAAGACCCTTGGGATCATCGAGTCCAATATTGCTTCTCCCATCAAAACCCAAATAAAGGGCAGGAGTGAGGAGGAGGAGGAGGAGGAAGAACCTTCATCCCCACCCCGGGATGGCCATCCCGAGCACAGGGAAGTGATCCAAGAGGACCAGCGCTCTCGCCTGTGGAAAGCAGCAGTGACCGGGAGCTGCTCGTGGGCAGCTACCACTCGTGTCTGCACTGACTGGCAAAGCCCCTCCTGCCTTCCAGCATCCCCAGAGATGCCCAGCAGAGCTTTGACTAACATCAGGAAACCTTCCCTGGGCAACAACCATCAAAAAAACCCCTCCAAGCCCCGCTTTTTGTTCCAAAATGTTAAATCCATGGCACGTTCCCACATCACCAGTGACCGTCCCCTGGCAGGTTGTGCTGCTGCTGCTGCTGGATTTAGCACCGCTTGGCCAGGTTAGTAGATGAAGGAGCTGAGCTTCGTGCATGGGATGCTTCAGGATGCTCCTCAGCGATGGGCTGGCTCCCAGCAGGGTCAGGACGAAGCCTCGAGGCTGTGACCCGCCGGCTGGACCGCTGCCGGCTCCTGGCAAGAGCTCAGGGCGCCCGGAGTGGGGTTTAAAAAGCTCCTCCGCTCCCCAAAGAGAAAACAAAAGCTGGTTCCCTGCTCCTCAGCATTAATCTCTGTCCCTCCTGGGAAATTACGCCACGATAAATCTCTATTTCTCCTGATGGCTTGCCAGCTCTAATAACCATTTCGGGGGGGACGGGCGAAGCCGGCGAGGCGGAGCGCGGGCTGGAGGAGGCTCCGCTCCCCCCCGCACACACCGATGGCTCAGGACTGATTTATCCTCCTTCCACAAGCCCTGGTGGCCAGCTGTCGTGAATAACCACTTCCCCACTAAATTTATCTTCTTAATCATCGGGCATCAGCGATTTTCTGGGACACGGCACCGGACACAGAGGGCTGGAGGTGTCCCCATTCCTTCACAGCAGCCTCTGCCTCACTCCTGCACCCACAACCTGCCGCAGCACCCCAGAAGGGCCTCCTAGTTCCCTCATTGTGTGCTGAGGGGTTTTATTGTTTCCTAACTCAATACAACCTGTCTGGAGCCCTGTGCCTAAGAAAAATGGGGCTTGTGCTCCGCTCCCCCGGTATCCGACCAGCGAATGTGAGTAATTGTGTTTCCCCTTATTTGTAGAACTGGCTGAGCAGCCAAACCCAATTATTTCTGGAAATTCTGCTGCGTGAGCCCCGGATCGGTTTTCTCCACCATGGGGTGGCCAGTGGTCCTGCTGAGGAGGAGGCAGCCCGCACCTAGCTAACCCGGTCTGTCCCGCTCCTCGTTCTTCTGGGCAAAGGGGTGAGAACACGTTTATCCCCAATGCAAACATCACCCACGGGTGAGGAAGCAGCGGCGTGGGGAAGAAAGAGCTGCTGCATCCCACCAAAGGCGGATCAAGCTACCCCCTCCTCTTGCCAAGCAGCCCCTTAGAGCCCCTTTTCCCACCTGCCCACAGGAGAAGCCTCTGGGGAGACCTTCTAGAGATCTTCCAACCACTGAAAGGGGCTGTGAGAAGGCTGGGGAAGACTGTTCCCAAGGGCAGGGAATGATAGGACGAGGGGTCATGGTTTGAAGCTGGACAAAGGGCAGAGTGAGGCTGGACAGGAGGAACAAGCTCTTGAATCTGAGGGTGGGGGATCCCTGGAACAGGCTGCCCAGAGAGAGGGTGGAGGTCCCATCCCTGAAGCCCTTCAAGGTCAGGCTGGCTGGGGCTCTGGGCAGTCTGGCTGGGTGGGTGATGGCCCTGCTTGTTGTAGGGGTGTTGGACCAGATGCCCTTTGAAGGTCCCTTCCAACCCATCACAATGAAATGTGGCCAAATAAACCCCAAAGTGGCCCCTGTGATGAGCCCACTCCTGCAGCCTCCACTATCTATGGTGCTTGCAACAGAGAGAAATGAGCGTGGGGGCTCCTTGCTTGGACCCCCAGCTGGGGGCTGCTGGCTCAGCCTGGGACTCGGGGCTGTGGAACAGCCTCAGCCCGGGTGAGTGTCAAACGGTTTCGCAGGGAGTTACTATAGAAACTATCTCAACTTTTCTTTCAGTGCAGCCTCGTTGCTGCTAATAAATAGCCTCATTATTTTGTAAAAAGTGCTTTGGAAACCAGCAGCACCACAGTCCTGGCCGATGCAGAATTAATGATGGAAAATAGTGGGGCCATTTTTCTCCCAGACCGTAAAAAGCGGGGGATGGCCGGGGCTCCCATTAGGAAGAGTTATGGCTCATTCCTCCGCTTTCCCTGTATTTATGTTTTAAGTATTTGAAAGCGATTTCAGCCACTGCCACAAATTACTTGATCCCCCCCCATCACACCGAGCACCCGTGCGCAGGACTGAGCTGCTGCCCATCGCACTCAGCCGGGCAGTTCTGCACTGACAGGGATGCGGCTGCGACGTCCCAACCGCCCGCTTCGGTGCTCACCGGCTTCTGTCTCGCAATTCCGTGCTCATCCCACCAGTGCTGGAGCTTCTCCTGCATCTCGACGGGCTCCTCTGACGCAGGTTCTGTGCTCAGACTCATTTGTGGCATCCAAAAACCCTCTGGATTTGGACATCCAAAACTGGAGCTGTTTGCGGCTCTTCTTCAAGGGCAGTTGTCCCGTTACCCCTGACTCACCGAGTGGTGATGGAGAAAGGAGTTTTCTTAGTGAAATCTCCACAGGCTGCTCATAGACTCTGGGTTTTCCTTCTGACACAGCCTGTCCTCATCTCACCATGGCCTGTAGAGCCACTCTGATGGCAGCTCTTCCCATCCCAACCTGCCCGTAGCTGGCTGGTGGCTGCTGAAGTGAATATTAGTATCAACAGACCCCAGAGGGAAATGCTGTCCAGCAGTTCAGCATCTCCTTTGAGGGAGATGAGAGCTGACAGTCCCTACAGTGACCCCTCAGCACAGGCAGGTATCACAGAATCACAGACTGGGTTGGGTTGGAAGGGAGCTCAGAGCTCACCCAGTGCCAATCCCCTGCCACAGGCAGCGACACCTCTCACCTCACCAGGGTGCCCACAGCCCCATCCAACCTGGCTTTGGGCACTTCCAGGGATGGAGCAGCCACAACTTCCCTGGGCAGACTGTTCCAGAGCCTCGGCACCCTCCCAGGGAGGGATTTCTGCCTCAGATCTCATCTTGGTCTCCTCTCTTGTAGCTTGAACCCAGCCCCCTTGTCCTGTCACTAGGGTCCCTTGGAAAAAGTCCCTCTCCAGCTTTTCTGGAGCCCCTTCAGGCACTGGGAGCTGCTCTAAGTTCCCCCTGGAGGCTTCTCTTCTGCAGGCTGACCAGCCCCAACTCTCTCAGCCTGTCCCCAGAGCAGAGGGGCTCCAGCTCTCTGACCATCCCCATGGACTCCTCTGGACTCTCTCCTACAGTTCCAGATCCTTCCTGTGTTCCAGGGAATTCCAGAAGCGGCCGCAGGACTCCAGGTGGGGTCTCCCCACAGCAGAGCAAAGGGAGGGGATCCCCTCCCTCACCCTGCTGGCCACACTTCTCTTGATCCAGCCCAGGCCACAGTTCATTCTGGGATGCCCTCACACCCTTCCAGCTCACACTGAGTTTTTCATCAAGGAACACCCTGAGTCCCTCTGCTCAAGGCTGCTCTCAAGCGATTCCCCACTCAACCTGTACTGGGATTGCTCCATCCCAGATGCACTTGACCTTACTGGACTTCATGAGATTGACATGGACCCACCTCTCCAGTCTGTCCAGATCCCTCTGGATGGCCTCCCTTCCCTCCAGCGTGTTAACCACACTGCCCATCTTGGTGCCACCCACTAACTTGCTAAGCCCCCATCCCTATCACTGATGAAGATGTCAAACACCACTGGTCCCAGTATTACAGAATCGTAGAATCACCGGGTTGGAAGTGACCTCCAAAGGGCATCCAGTCCAACCCCCCTACACCAAGCAGGGCCATCACTCGCCAGACCAGACTGCACACAGCGCCCACTGGCATCTCCGCTTTGCAAAGACCTTCCCCAGCGCCAGAACTTCCCCTCCTTCTCCCAGCAAAAGCTGGACCCCGCTGTTTATTTTCTCTCTCTCCATGCAGACATCTCTGTAAAGAGCTGAGAGAAAACAGGGATTGATTGAACCAGTTTGCCCCTGGCACAGATCCCCGTGTACAAACAGGAACCACCGCTCGCCGCGGCTGCTCTTGGCCGTGGCATTAGTGAGTCGCCGTGGTGCAGCCCCAACATCTCGATGGGAGGCAGTCAGGCATCAGAGAAAATGATGGGGAATATAATGAATCATTTGTCTTCCCTGGAGAAGGAAGAGTGGCAGGGGAAAAAGCAGCCCTTTAACTCCTCAACAGCCGGTGGCAGCTCCTGCTCCCAGAGCTTCGATGGGCCAGTGAAAATGGGACAAGGAGCACGGGATCCCCAGTGGAGGAGGATGGTGCCACACTGGGTATTGAAGGGGATGTGGGGTTACCCTCAGAACAGCCTGGGATTTGCTGCTAAAATTAAGAATCACTTACAGAAAAGGATTCAACTCTCTATAAAGGCAGTGAACTGCATTTGGCCTCATGTGGGACATCCTCTGCGTGAGGGTCTGGGGATGCGGGAGGCAGCTGGAGAGCAGCACATCCCAGGGGCTCATTCTCTCCACCAGCGGGGTGGCAGCACCCAGTGACCACAGAATCATCAGATCATCAAGTCCAACCATTAACCCAATCCCACCCTGCCCACCAAACCTTCCAACCCAACACATGCCAACACGATGTCCCTGCCTTCCCAAGGATGACGATGCTCCTTCCCAACGTGCAGCAGGCAATGCCCAAGCCCAACCCCTTCTGCTACCTCCACACCCATGGACATCCATGTGGAGCCCACTGGATCCCCACACCTCCCATTACTTCTAGCAGATCCAGGTGCTCCAGGGACTTTACCTCATCCACTGTTCGAGGGGAGCAGCAGGATCCCGAGCACCTGCCCCCTCCCACAAGCCTTATTGTCGCCCCATAATCGATTCCCCAGCCCACAGCCGTGGCAGTAACTTTAATTCCTGATAAATGTGACCTATAAACCTGAGCTATCGTGTTGCTAAAAGACATTTAATGAAGGCTGAGCAGAAGGGATTCATCACCCAGTCTCGTGGCTGAGTTGAGGGGTCCTCCAGCCCCCATCGACAACCCTGGAGCTCCCACGGGACACTCACTCCCCAGTCCCCAAGGGATTTGTGTCTACTCACAGGCAGCCTCTTCGTTAGGACAGACCTTCGGCTGAGGCTGATTATTTTTCCTAGCGCGTCGGTGACACAATCAGGGTTTCCTCCACGCGCAGGAAGATCCTTCGTTATCAGTTATTAGGATTTCAGCCCCCAAAGACCAAATTAAGGGACATTAATATGCAAATCTGAGGCTTCTGAACAGGCAGCACCGGAGCTGCCTCCGGAGGGATCAAAGCTGAGGTGATATTTGGCTTCCAGCTCTGGGAGTGGGGTTTTATGCTGCCTTTAATTTGGGGGTTGCACTGGGGATGAGCTGCAAGTAGAACTTCCACCTCAGGTTGTTCTTTTCACCCCTGGACCGTCTGTGTTTCCCCTTGACTCTGTTTGTTTGGGGCTTTCTAAAGGTAATACCTGCACCATGCAAGGCTGGGAGGGGCTGAGGCTCTGCCATCCAGCCCTGTGTGACCCCATGGTCTGACACCCCACGGGGGCAACTTGGGGATGCAGAAGCTGAACGGCAGCAGCAGCACAGGCAGCTTCAATTCGGGCTGGAACTTCCCTGAACAAACCCTTTCCCTCCTCCAACTGTCCCAATCCCACCCCTGACATGCCATGAAGGAGTGAGTGGGGTCAATTAAAGGGCTGCACAAACGACCCCACAGGCAGGGCCAGCCTCAAGGGCAGATGCCAACCTCTGATATGGCAATGTGGGCTCTAAATCCTAAATAGTTCTGCAGATGTGGGCTCCTGGACCGAGGACTTTCAACCTCATGTAGGTCAGGGGTGGGTTTTCCCACCTGCTAGTGCTGCCAGGTCTGGGCTGGGATCCCCCGACCCCAAACACATCCCTCCTCCACCTCTGCCAGCAATGCACCCCAGCACCCTCCCATCTCCTGGGGCTGGTTCAACAGAGGGAGGCTTGGGGGGTGTCTCAGTCATCCTCACCCCAACATTATGTATAAAATCAAGTTGTTTACAGAACAAACCCACTCTCTTTGCATCGTTGTAGGACAAACCCCACCTCCACATCCCCAGCTCTGCATCCTGCCCTGATGGAAACGAGGCCAGTGCCACTGGGACGGTCACTGGTGCAATCACCACACATCACCACGGTTCGTTCTCTTGACTCTAAACAAGTGAAATGAGTCCCACTGCAACTAATGAGTGTCCTGGGAGGTGGGGAGTGATGGTCAGGGGATGCTCCTGGGCTCCTCATCCTCCGCTCTCAGTGAAACAAGGTCAAGCCAAGCTCTGCCCTTGGGGCAACTCCAGAAGAAGAGGCTCATAAAGGTACTGAATAAGAGGCTCAAAAAGATACTGAATCTCTTTTATCTAAAAGACAGAATCACAGAACCATGAAGGTTGGAAAGGACCTCTAAGATCATCAAGTCCAACCTTCAACCCAACACCTCCATGACCACCAGTGCCACATCCACTGGTCTTCTGAACCCTTCCAGGGATGGGGACTCTCCCACTGCCCTGGAGAGCCTGTTCCAAGGTTTAACTGCTCTTTCACTCTAATGTTTCCTTATTTCCAGGTGGAACCTCCCCTGGGACAACCTACAATCACCAAATCATCAAGGCTGGAAAAGACCTTCAAGTGAGAAGAGACCAACCCCCACCTCTCTCCATGCTCCTTTCAGGTAGCTGTAAAGAGCAGTGAGGTCTCTCCTCAGCCTCCTTTTCTCCAGACGAACCAGCCCCAGCTCAGGGATGACCTCTTCCCTGATGCCACTAGGCTCCCCACAGCCCCTCACACCCTTATTTCCCTACAAGCCATCAGAAGGCCAAGTCGAGGGGTCCCTAACCTGCCTGGACGTGTTCCTGTGTGACTAGGTCTAGGTGATCCTGCTGTGGCAGGGGGATTGGACTGGATGATCTTTTGAGGTCCCTTCCAATCCCTAATGAGTCTATGAGTTTATGATTAGACCTTTCTCTCACTCCTAAAGGTCACCTGCACTTGGGGCTCTCTCGCCTTTGGATGAGCTGTGTGTGGGGTGAACCACGAAGACGCCAAACCCACATCCCACGCGCACACCGACGGGTAGTTTTAGGGCTGCTCTGACCTTCTGCAACTCCTCCGTTGTCCTCCCCGTGGGACACCAGGAGAAAAATCCCTGGTGACACTTGGCGACGAGTGGCCTGTGAGCCGGGAGGATTTGGTGCTGCGGGATGCTCCGAGAACCCCACTGACATTTCCCAGCGTGATGCTAATAAAGGTGGGCTTGAGCAGTGAAGGGAGCTCTGGAGGCACCAGGAGAGAAGCCAGAGTGTCCCTGAGGAGGGGGCACTTGGATCCATCAGATCCTGCCCCCGCTGCATCTTTTTTCCTCAACAGCAACTCCCATCCCAGGGCATCCGCCAGCCCCCGTCTCTGTACCCACTCACTAGTCCAAGGCTCCAGCACATGGGCAGGCAGCTGTGCTCCAGCCTGGCATTTCTAGGGCACCCGTGGCCACAGCTGCCTGAGAACCTGTCGTTTTGAGGACCGATGTTGTAACTGCCTCAAAAGGGTCCAGCACAGGGAAAAGCATCTTCCCAGGGAGAAGCTTTTCACCGCTCCAAGGGTTCAGTGATATTTGCCAAGTTTTATCACATCAAGCACTAAAAGGTCCCATTGCATCACCTCTCTGCACCCCCAAGGGGTTGAGCCTGGAGGTTGATGGTTATTTCCAGGCTAGTGGATCCCAGGACCACTCGCTCCTGGATCTAGTCACCATAGAAAACTCGTTGGATCCTTCTCCACCAGGCTCCATTAAGCAGCTGATCCCACAGGGTTGCACACACAGAACTGCTCTGAATCTCCTCGTTCAGTAGCAAAGAGCTAGTCAGTCCCTCCTCATCAGCAGAGAGCAGTCGGTCCCTCACCTCCTCCTCATCAGCAGAGAGCAAGCAGTTGGTCCATCATCTCCTCCTCAGCAGCAGAGAGCAAGCAGTTGGTCCATCATCTCCTCATCAGCAGAGAGCAGTCGGTCCTCCTTCTCCTCCTCATCAGCAGAGAGCAGTCGGTTCATCATCTCCTCCTCATCAGCAGAGAGCAGTCGGTCCCTCATCTCCTCATGCCCGTGGACCCGCAGCAGGGGGTTTCCTACAGCTCTCGTTTCCAAGAACACCTCCAAGATCCTATAAAGAAAGACCCAAGAAGGCAGAAGCATGAAGCTCGTCCTGCTCCTGCAGCACAATTACATCCAGGCTGGTTCCCGAGCAGACAGGGACACTCATCAGTATTTCATTCTGTAGTTACTGTCAGGTCTTTGCTCTCCCACCTCCTCGCTCATTCAGCCGCACGTGCCGGGGGATTTCCACTGCTAGAACCTCCACAGCCTGCGATCGGCTAGAGCTTGGGTGCAGAGTCCTGCACTTGGGGCACAACCAACATCTGCAGCACTACAGGGTAGGGGATGAGGGTCAATTGCTGCCAGTTTTGGGCACCACAGTACAAGAAAAACATTGAGGTGTTGGAGTGAGGACAGAGAAGGGATCAGAGCTGGGGAAGGAACTGGAGAACAGGTCTGGTGGGGAGAGGCTGAAGGAGTTGCCCAGAGAGGTGGTGGAGGTCCCATCCCTGGAGCCATTCAAGGTCAGGCTGGATGGGGCTCTGGGCAATCTGGTCTGGTGAGTGACAGCCCTGCTTGGTGCAGGGGGCTGGACTAGATGACCTCTGGAGGTCCCTTCCAACCCTATGATTCTATGGTTGAGTTGCAATTGCCGAACCTGAAGAGGAGGAGGTTGAGAGGAGGCCTCCTTACCCTTTACTGCTCCCAGAAAGGAGAGTGGAGTGAGGCAGAGGCTGGCCTCTTCTCCCAGATCACTGCTGACAGGACCAGTGGAAACGGCCACAAGTTGCCCCAGGGGAGGTTCCACCTGGAAAGAGCAGTTAAACCTTGGCACAGGCTCCCCAGGGCAGTGGGGGAGTCCCCATCCCCGGAGGGGTTCACAAGACCAGTGGATGTGGCACTGGGGGGCCATCTTTGGGTTGTCATGGAAGTGTTGGGTTGAAGGTTGGACTTGATGATCTTGGAGGTCCTTTCCAAACCTCGTGATTCTGTGACTTGGCGAAACAGCTCAGGAAACCAGTTTTCAGCCTGTAAAGACCCATCAGTGTTTAAAGGAAGATGCTACAAACCAACCACCTCCCACTGCTGGTGCCAGAGGGTCCAGACACCCAGCTCAGAGAAAACCAGGACTAAAGGCAGCAAATGGGGCTGTGAAGCCACTGGATGCTCCAGGACCACCAGGACCCCCCTGGGCCTTCCCCAGGAGGGTGCCTTGCCACGGGTTCAGAGGAAGAAAGAGCATCCGCTCGGATCTCCATGGAAACCCGCACCGAGCGAGCGCGGGGATGGCTTTAATTTGAAGAGCTGATTTGGCTGAGACCCGGGGAGCAATCGGCAGGAGATGAGCTGCATTAAGAAGCAGCAGGGGTGGGATGCTGCTCCGAAAATGGGTGCCAGAAGACTATCCGACACCATTAGGGTTGACAAACCCGCTGCCGAGAGGCAGGGGACCGAGCTGGGTGAGCTGGTGATGGATTTAATTCATTTGGCCCCTTCATCTGTTTCTCTCCTGTGCACAAATTACCCACGAAAAGGCTTGGATTTTATTTTCTCCCCCCACAATGTTTTTCATTGAAGTGAAGGGAAGGGGGAGATGCTCTGCACAGGTAGAGTTCAGAGCATCTTCTGGCTCACGCACAGGGTGAGGGCAAGAGCCTGCGCAGAGCCCAGGGCTCTTGGTGATGCTCAAGCACCATCAACCAACCTTCTCTAGAGGTTTCCAGCCTGCAGACCTCCAAGGGTGGCTGTGGGGGGAGCGCAGACATCCCTGTATCAACAGAGGTGGAGAGATCCCAAGGCAGAGACCCCCAACCCAGAGCCAACGCTCGCACAGCCAGGCTGGCAGCAGAATCCTGGAATTATCCCACTGCAGCAGATGTAAAGGTCAACCCCATGCCAAGGGGAGCCTAAGCTCATGCTAGAGGCTGAGGGTGGGGCTGATGATCCATTCTGATATCAGCTGTTCCCAAGACCCTGGGTGACTCCCTGTCAAGAACCAAGAGGTGACTCACCGGGAACTTCAAGAGATCTCCAGCTGCAGAAGCAAAGCTCAGTCCATGGGGCTCTCAGTGTGCCAGGACTCCGGGCAGAATTATAGTTTGTGTTGGGATGGACGGGACCTCCAAAGGGCATCCAGTCCAACCCTGCTACAGCAAACAGGGTCAGCACTCATCAGACCAGGTTGCCCAGAGCCCCAGCCAGCCTGACCTTGAATGGCTCCAAGGACGTGGCCTCCACCCCATCTCTGGGCAGCCTGTTCCAGGGATCTCCCATCCTCAGATTCAAGAGCTTTTTCCTCCTGTCCAGCCTCAGTCTGCCCTTTTCCATCTTCAACCATGACCCTTTGTCCTATCACTCCCTGCCCCTGTCCCTCCAGTCACCCTGGCAGGGGGTTTTACCCTGGGATGGCATCATGGCCATGCCAGTAATAACTGGCACAGGACTAGTTGTCTCTGTGGAGAAACCATGGAGGTGACTGCACCACACATGGAGCTGCACAGTAAAACTAGCAGAGCCCTAGCTCAGCCCTTCAGCATCTCCCATTCCCACTCCAGCCCCATTGTGGAGGCAGCAGCCCCCAAAGCTTCTTGTCCTGGGATTATCCACCTAATTTAATTATTGAAGGATATTTCCCCCAAGATAGAATCTGTGGGACATCTGAGGCATCCCCAGAAGGGTCTCAGGGCATCTCCATGGTCCAGCCAACAGAGAGGGGCTGGCTGCAGGAGGCATCCCCAGAAGGGTCCTTGGGGCAGCTCCACAAACCATTCCAAGGATGAACAGAGGGTTGATGAGCCAGGGAAAAGCAGAGAATGGATCATCAGCTCAAAGGTATCAGTGCTTGGATCAGCACGTCCCTAAAATCAAGTGCTCTCTAGGCATGAATTTGGGGACTGCACGCAGCACCTGCTCTGGAGACCCTATAAGAGCTGGTCTCACTCCCAGGAACAATTCATCACCATCCACCGGGAGCTGCTGCAGGAGCAGCCTCACCAGAGGTGATTTTATTGCCTGCAGCACCCGCATGGTCTATTTAAAAAGCTTAATAGGATTTGGAAATAACAGGTAAGCACTTGATGCCATTGACCTTCACTAAGGTGGACGCTGCTTCCCACCTCAGTACAGTAAATTAATTGGTAAATGAACACAGAGCCCAGGTTCCTCATAAAATGTCAAACCTGGGACAGAAAGAAGTGAAATCACTGAAAAAGGAACCAACGGTCTGTAAGGGCTACAGACGCCTCGTTCGGGAGCTGCAAATCGTTAATGACTCGTCTGCGTGTCAGTGCTGGTTGACACGGAGCAGATGGGATGGAGAGGTCCAACAAGTTCTTCACAGAATCACAGAACATTAGGGATTGGAAGGGATCATCCAGCCCAATCCCCTGCCAGAGGAGGATCACCTAGATTCAGTCGCACAGGAACGTGGCCAGGTGGGTTTTAAATGTCTCCAGAGAAGGAGACTCCACAACCCCCCTGGGCAGCACCTTCCAGTGCTCTGTCACCCTCACCATGAAGAAGGTCCTTCTCACATTCATGTGGAACCTCCTGTATTCCAGCTCACACCCAGTGCCTCTTGTCCCATCACTAGATGACATTGAGAAGAGCCTGGCTCCATCCTCCTGACACCCACCCTTCACATCTTGATCAACGTTCATGGGTTACCCCTCAGGCTCCTTCTCTCCAAGCTCAAGAGCCCCAGCTCCCTCAGCAGGGAGATGCTCCCCTCCCTTCATCATCTCTGTGGCTCTGCACTGGGCTCTCTCCAGCAGCTCTGTATCTTTCTGGAACTGAGGGGCCCAAAACTGGACACAATATTTTGGATGCAGTGTCACTAGGGCAGAGTAGAGGAGGAGTAGAAACTCTCTTTTAGGGGTGAACTTGCAAGGTCGGGTAGATGGTTGGACTTGATGATCCCAGGGGTCCTTTCCAACCAGAGTGATTCTGCGATCTCTCCTAAAGGAGTCACATCACCTCCACAGTTCTAGTGCCCTAAAGGTGGTTTCCAGCTCCCCATCGCAGGAAATTACACTATTAGCTAACAGAAGTAACTCACTTCAGTAAACTTTCAGGTTACTGAAACAGTTCAAACGTTCTGCTTAGTACTCTGGGAATTTCTATCCTACAGACAATCCAAGTTCCTTGTTCTTTATAGACAACCCATGTTCCTTGCTCTTTAAAGACAACCCAAAGGTGAGCTAGGTGCTACAAGCCCTCTGGAGGACGCCACATATTTAACACCAAATGGTAACTCTCTGTAACACACCCTCGACTGTCCCAAAACAGTGTTTCCTATAGGAAAAAGGTTCAGCTAGTTAGTCTCCATTCTTCCCATATTCTAAGCCAACTATAATCAATCAAAAGAAGACACTTAAGCTTCACTGCAAAGCCCAAAGGAAGTGGAAAGGGGATATCTACCTTTGTAAGGATCAATTAATTCATTTGTGCAGTTTCGTCCATCTCAGCTGCCACATTAGATTTTAAAATACACGTTTCCTTGCAACTCTCATCAACTGTGTACGAGCTGAACAGCAAAAGGGAGAGGGGGGGAAAAAGGTCTAATTGAATGTCCCATGAAACCAGCAGATTAAACACACAAGAGAGAGAGGGCGAGAGAAAAGATTTCTGCTGTAATTTGAAGGCTAGAAGCCAGCAAGCGCAAGGCACTGGAAGCGCAGCGATTCACAGAGGAGCTGCAGGAGCCCAGAAAACTAAATAGGGAGATGTAGACCTTAATAACAGGAGATTAGATGAGGGCTTTCAGACATGAAAGAGGTTTAATAGTCAGATGCTCACAGTGAGGAAGCTTAAGGAAAGCACTGGGCACAACAAGACTGACTTTCCACATGGTAAAGCCTTTGGGAACACAACACTGAGATTTTTGGACAATGTTGCTTTAGATCCCTCAAGCTCCCGCTTGCAACATCCTGAGAAGCCTGTCCACAGATGAAGGCCAAAAGTGCTGCACCCTAAACTCCTACATGCTCTTATTTGGGCCACCCAGCCTGCAGATCATCCAAGTCACGGATGAGGAGCTGAATGAATTCAGCAGCAAACGGATCAGTCGCTCTGTGCTCCCAGGGCAAGGGCAGCCCTTGGCACAAGATGTTTATCCTAGCACGTTACAAACTCTTTCTCCAACAAAACAGGCTGTTTTTTGCGAAGATAAAGTAAAAGATCATTGCACAAAGAGGCACTGCAACCTCCTGCCACCCCTCCATGCAAAAAACATTCACAACAGTTGGTCTGAAGATAAAAGGTTCAAAAGGCCCCGGATGTCCTGTTAGAACAGAACTACTTGTGCTCCCAGCGTTATACAGCTCATTTTACAAGTTTTTAAAAGAATCACTGCTGCTGCAGGAGGAAAAAAATCGACCTGGATCCACACACTTAGTGGCAAAGCTGATTATTTGGTTTTTCCAGCAGCAGCCTCGGCTGGAACAGGCCACTATTTTCACTCGTTTTTCACGTTTCACAGAATCAGAGAACATTAGGGACTGGAAAGGACCTTGAAAGATCATCCAGTCCCAATCCCCCTGCCACAGCAGGATCCCCTAGATCCAGTCACACAAGAACATGGCCAGGCGGGTTTGAAACCTCTCCAGAGAAGGAGACTCCACAACCCCACCCTGGCAGCCCCTGCCAGGGCTCTGTCACCCTCAACGGGAAGAAGGTTCTTCTCAGATTGCTGTGGAACCTCCTCTGTTTCAGCTCACACCTGTTGTCCCTTGTCCTGTGACACTGAGCAGAGCCTGGCTCCATCCTCTTGACACCCACCCTTCACATATTTATAAACATTAATGAGGTCACCCCTCAGTCTCCATTTCTCCAAGCTCAAGAGACCCAGCTCCCTCAGCCTTTCCTCCCTGTAACTAAACCAAAATTATTATATCCAAGGTGCTTCTGGTCCAAAGGACAAGCCACAGTGATTCTCCAGTTAAGTTTCACATTTTACATAGGATAGGTCGCACCTACAATCTGCAGTCTCTGTAACTGCTCCGGCTCTTAAATCCAGCAAGAGCTAGTGATGCCGGGGGTAGCTGAGCAATAAAACAACCCAAACCCACACAATCCAACACTATGACACGTTCCAAGAGGTAACCAAACATGTTTTAGAGCAGCTGCAAACAGCACTTGCCTTGGCAAACGCACCTACGCTGAACATGAGCTAAGAACAGGGCTTTTCCTTCCCTGAAATTAGTGCAGGTGTTAATTAGCAGCTGATCTGAGCAGCAGACACAAAAAACAAAGTCAAATCTTTTGTTAGGCACTTCAGCTCCCCCCCAGCGGCTGCAATAAGCTCAGCTCACTGGTATCACCAGGCACTTGAGAACAGAGAAGGGCAGATAAAGCTGAAGAAAACTCAGGCACAAGGTTAGCGCTGCTTTTGCTCAGTCGCTTAGAAATCTGCAGTGACAACAACAATCAGAAACTGAGGGGTACTCACCCATTCTGTGAGAAGAATTTCTTGTAGACCCAGAAGGCTGCCAGGCACACCACGACTGCCACGATCACTGGGGAAGGAATTCCATACAAAAGAAAGCTTTAGAGTGAGAAAAGCATCTCTAGCTCAGTAAAAAAGCATCGGTACCGTTTCTTTCAGCAGAAATTGCACCGTCTTCATCTGAAAATAACCCTTAACGTTTGCCAGGCTTATTTCACAAGCACACATTTAACAGGGAATTAAGCTACAATTAATAAACAAACACATAAGCAACCTAGAATTAATAAAGAATAACTAACAGAATTCATAAATAAAAACAATTGATCTCGAATGAGTAAATAAAAATAATTAATTTAGAATTAATAAAAACATAATCTGTAATTAGTAAATGAAATAATTAACTTAGAATTAGTAAATAAAATTAATCCAGAATAAAAATTAACCTGTAATTAACAAAAACAATTAACCTAAAACAAAAATAATTATCTTGGACTAAAAACATAATTAGCCTAGAATAAAAATTAACCTAGAATTAGTAAATAACTGATCTAGAATTGATAAATAAAAATGTAATTAACCTATAATTAGTAAATAATTTAGAATAAGTAAATAAAAAACGTAATTAATCTAGAATTGATGAAAAAATCATCTAGAATTAAATAATTAACCTAGGATTAGTACATAATTAACCCAGAATAAAAACATTAACCTAGAATTAATGAAAAATCATTTACTTAGAAGCAATAAAATTAACCTAAAATTAATAAATACAGATAATTCATCTAAAATTAATACTAGTAATTCACCTAAAATTAATAAATGCAAATAATTAACCTAGAACTAATAAATAAAATCAACCTAGACTACAGAAAAACAATTAACCTAGAATTAATAAATAAAAACAAGCAATCTAGACTTAATGACTACAAAAAAATCTAAACTAAACGAAGCAACCAATAAAAATCTAAACTTCTCTTGAACGCTGCAGCTTTAGGAGCAGATGAGCACTTTTGAAACGACCAAAACTCCACAGTCACGCTGTGTTACAGCAGTCGCAGGGGACAGCCAGCAATTCCACAGCAGTAAAACCCAATCCCCGTGGAATCTTGTCTGGGTTTCATAAGACACTCACCGCAGATGATGGCCGTGATGTAGGCACCTGAAACCAGAGTGAATCAGTGTCACGAGCTGAACACACGAGATTCTTACTCAACCGTTATTATAAAAACAGGCAAGTTAGTACAAATGTGACGGAGCCCTTCTGTCAACACAACCCCTTGCAGCAACCACTTCTTAACAGAGAATTTAAAGATTCATGTTTTTTAAAATGGATTTTACCCAAACCTGTTTTTTTCAGGTCAAAATAAAGAAGGAAGTTTGCATTAAGTGATTCCCCCTTAATACAGGGGAATGTCCCCAAGAATCAAAAGCCTCTGTTTAAGGGGCAATGGGTGTGAGCGGGAACAAAGGAGGTTCCACATCAATATGGAAAGGAACTTCACTGTGAGGGTGATGGAGCCCTGGCAGGGGCTGCCCAGGGGGGTTGTGGAATCTCCTTCTCTGGAGACATTCAAAACCCCCCTGGCCATGTTCCTGCACTACTGGATCTAGGGGATCCTGCTGTGTCAAGGGGACTGGACTAGATGATCTGTCAAGGTCCCTTCCAATCCCTAATGTTCCTGGGATTTTGTGATTATTGAGGAAACTTTGTCCCTGCCACTCATTATTAAAAGAGTCTACAAACAGAAATTCCATCTCATGTTCTGAGAGAGAGAAAATAGGGAGTAAGAGCATCACAAACCATCAGATGGGAAGTACAGAATCCCAGACTGACTGAGCTGGAAAGGCCCTGAGTCCAGTTCTGGAGCCCCCAACATGAGGAGGACATAAAGCTGCTGGTGTGACTGGATCTAGGGGATCCTGCTGTGGCAAAGGGATTGGACTGGATGATCTTTCAAGGTCTTTTCCAATCCCTAATGTTCCTTGTTAGAGGCATTTTCATCCCTGTGGAAATTCCTGCAGTTCATACTTACTCAAGTGACAAGTTGGCACTTCGGGAGTCCACTGGTTTTGTCCCGTGTACTGGATACGAGCTTCCCCGTGCAGCGTGTAGCCTGAGTAACATTCGATTGTAATGAAATCCCCGACAGAATATACATGCTTCTGTCCTTCAATTACTCTGCCATGACTGATGTGTGGAGTGGAACCGACACTTTCAGGGCCACCTGGAAAGAGAAGGGGGAAGAAAAGCAAAGAGAGATGAAGAAGAGAGCTGGTGCTTGTTTGCAGCTCCTTGAATCTGTTTCAAAAAGCCCCTATAGCTGCGTAAGCATCAGAAGCTCAGTCGGTCCTGAAGACATGCAAATGTCCTGCAGACACCTCTGCTGACGGACACACTGTAGACACCCAACAGAATCAGCCATCTCAGCTTCATTAGGAGAAACAGCTGCAGCAAAATCATGACAACCTCTGCGTATAAGCGATCACAAGGCACAAAGCAAGGGGTGAACATCTGCCACCAGCAAAGGAAGAGTCTGAAGAAAATACTCCCAGAGAAGACCTTTCCTTTGAACTTCACCAATCTCCACAAACAAAAACTATAGACAGCGGGCTCCAACTCTGCCAAAAACCCTTCACAGATGCTGTAACTCCATGACAGCCCTTCTAACATAACCAGCTGGCAGAGGTCTTTCAGCACCTGCAGGCTCCTACGTCAGAGGTTCA
Source organism: Phoeniculus purpureus (assembly GCA_028565055.1). Classification (NCBI taxonomy): domain Eukaryota; kingdom Metazoa; phylum Chordata; class Aves; order Bucerotiformes; family Phoeniculidae; genus Phoeniculus; species Phoeniculus purpureus. The sequence continues at coordinate 652,857 of JAOXOE010000851.1, read as the reverse complement.
GAATATGTCACTGTGCCCTTGATTTTATCAGCGATGAGTTTTACTCACATGTACAGTTTTGTAAAGAACTCCACGCATTCTGCCCTCGACACGTTACTGTCATCTCTTTGCGGTCGTCAGGAAAAGCGCAGTAAGCATTGCACCTTAGCTGAACAGCCTCCCCTTGTCCATACACAGCCTTCGCTGGAATCACTACTCCATTTGCGATCTTTGGGGCAGCACATACAACTTCAGTAACTGATACGTGAAGTTAAAAGGGAGGTTTAGTGATAACAGACCGGAATCGTTTCACAATCCATTAACCTACTCCACAAATACACGTTGCTTCTGTCTGAGAGAACCAGCTCAGCAGCTCTAAGAGGTTTAACTCTGCATAATTTTAAGTATGAATATTTCCTTCAGAAGAAATGTGACTGCAGGTTTTTGTTAAGGTCATAAGAAATTACAAAGTGGTGGCTCAGAAACTGGGTTTTATCACTGAATTGTTCTTTGTAATAACCATTTCCAGGTGAGGGTGACAGAGCCCTGGAAGGGGCTGCCTAGGGGGGTTGTGGAGTCTCCTTCCCTGGAGACATTTCAAACCCACCTGACCATGTTCCTGTGCAACTGGATCTAGGGGATCCTGCTGTTGACTGGATGATCTTTCGAGGTCCCTTCCAATCCCTAATGTTCTGTGATTGGAAGGGACCTCGAAAGATCATCCAATCCAATCCCTTCGCCACAGCAGGAACCCCTAAACCCAGTCGCAAAGGAACATATCTAGGAGGGTTTTAAACTCCACAGTCCCCCCTGCGCAGCCCCTTCCAGGGCTCTGTTACCCTCACTGCAAAGACATTCCTTCTCACATTGATGGGGAACCTCCTCTATTCCAGCTCACACCCGCTGCCCCTTGTCCTGTCATTAGATGACACTGAGCAGAGCCTGGCTCCATCCTCCTCATATTTAAACACATTTATGGGTCAGTCTCCATTTCTCCAAGCTAAAGTGACACAGCTCCCTCAGTCTTTCCTCAGCTGGGAGATGCTCCCCTCCCTCCATCATCCCTGTGGCTCTGCACTGGGCTCTCTCCAGCAGCTCTGTGTCCTTCTGGAACTGAGGGATCCACAACTGGACACAACATTCCAGATGCGGTCTCAGCAAGACGGAACAGAGGGGAAGGAGAAGCTCTCTTGATCTACTAACCACCCTGTTCTGATCCACCCCAGGATGCCGTTGGCCTTCTCGGCCACCAGGGCACATTGCTGGCTGACTTGCTGGCCACCAGGACCTCCAGGTCCCTTTCTCCTCTGCTGCTCTCCAACAGCTCAGTCCTCACCCTATCCTGGTCCCTGGGGTTGTTCTTGCCCAGATGTCAGATTCTACACTGCCCTTTTTATAGCTCATTAAATTTCTCCCTGCCCACCTCTCCAGTCTGTCCAGGTCATGCTGAATGGCAGCACAGCCTGCTGGACTGTGGCCCACTCCTCCCAGCTTTGTGTCATCAGCAGACTTGCTGATAGTGCACTCTAATCCCTCATCCAAGTCATTAATGAAGGAGATGAGGCTCCAGGTTGGCCTCCTTAGCTCCTGATTTCCAACAAATGTTATGATTCCAAAATTTAGCAAAGACAGACAGAGAACATCCTCAACAGACAGGATAAATTGGATTGCTCCTTCAGGACTTACTTTTCTCACAGGTTGGTTTGGGAGGAGACCAGCTGCCGTCTTCTTCACAGGTTATTATTGCCGCTCCATTCATGACGTAGCCTTCATTACACATGAACTCCACCGAGTTCCCGTAGCTATAGGAAAGTGCCAAGCCACTTATTTTTCTACCATTCTCAACTCTTGGATTCTCACATTTGACCACTGAAATAGGTAAAGAGAAAGTGTTGTGAAACATCGGTTAACACCATCTTTACAAGAGACAGGTCTTTCTACCAGTCGTAAGCTTCCTTATGCAATGCCTCCAACCCATGTGGAGGGGCTCTCTAGAAAGGCCGTTCTCTTGAAGGTGCCAAAAATCCCTCTTTTAAACCACTGAGTTGCAACAGTAGGCAATCAAATGCCATCACTTTCCACTTCTAGAAGTGTGTCACAGTGTCTGAATTAAATAGTGATTAATTATCTCCAGGTTCAAATGACAACATGAAAGCAACTGCAAAGCAAGACTTTTGGCTTAGAATCAGAGAACAGAGTAATCCTGGCTGGAAAGGACCTCCAGGATCAGCATGCCCAGCCCTCATCCCAGCAGCTCCCCAAGTCCTAGACCACGGCCTCAAGGGCTCCAGCTACTCAGTTTTTAAACACTTCCAGGGATGGGGACTCCACTACGTCCCTGGGCAGCCTGTCCCACTGCCCAACCACTCTCTCAGTAGAGAACTTCTTCCCAAGATCCACTCTAAACCTCTCCTGATGCAACTTGAGGCCATTTCCCCTCATCCTATCAGTAATGACTTGGGAGAAGAGACCAGCACCAGCCTCACTACCAACTCCTTTGAGGTAGCTGTAGAAAGCCCTCCTCTCAGCCTCCTCTTCTCTAGACTAAATAACCCCAGGTCCCTCAGCTGCTCTTCACAGGGCCTGATCTCCAGCCCTCACACCAGCCAGCAAGTGCTTGCTGGGCTTTGCACTTATTTCTGCAGTATTTCTGCTTCTTTACTTTTCTACTAGTTATAATCTGCCTGCCACATTCCTGCTCTTTACATTATTTTTATTCAGTTAACCAGGCTTTACGGTCCCTCTTTACAGTTTCTCCCTGTCACTTTCACCAACACCATGCTCTTACATCTATTTCTGAGGGTTTGGCTTGAATTTTACTCCTAATCTATATCATAATCAATCCATATTCATAACATACGAGTTCACAGACTCACAGAATCATTCAGGTTGGAAAAGACCACCGGGATCATCAAGCCCAACCACCAACCCTACTCTACAAGGTCAGCCCTAAACCACATCCCCCAACACCACAACTAAGTGACTTTTAAACTCATGCAGGGATGGGGACTCAACCACCACCCTGGGCAGCCCAGTCCAGTCCCTGACCACTCTCTCCAGGAAGAATTTCTTCCTGATGGCCAGTCTAACCC
>JAOXOE010000851.1:624949-645349 GCA_028565055.1 Phoeniculus purpureus | reverse complement strand
GACATTGAGAAGAGCCTGGCTCCATCCTCCTGACACCCACCCTTCAAATGTTTATAGACATTAATGAGGTCACCCCTCAGTCTCCTATTCTCCAAGCTGAAGAGACCCAGCTCCCTCAGCCTCTCCTTACAAAGGAGGTGCTCCACTTCCTTCATCGTCCTTGTTGCTCAATTAAGGGGACAATGACGTAAAACCCTACACTGGAAACACTGTGGAAAGCCCCTGACCCAGCTTTCTGCTGCTGGGTGAAGCCGTGAGCAAGGTGAGAGTGGTGCAAGCTCCCTCCTGCCTGGCCACACGTGTGGGTTTAGGGTTTTTCCCTTTTATGGGATCTCAATACTTACATGTAAATAGCAACAAAGAACTTCTTGATCTGTGGGCTTGGTCCTCCGGCTACTTTTAAGAAGATGTCCTGTGGCTCCCCAGGTCCCTGCACACAGAAACCCAAGAGTTTAACCCTGGGATCAACCCAGCTAATTTGGACCCCCGAGTTTCCTCCCCATTAACAGCAAAACCCGCCACCAACCCACTCAGAGGAGCAGATGCTTTCAGCGTCTCGTTAAACTCCGTTATTAAGTTATTATACAGCTTGGCTGAGCTCTTCCCGTATTTTTAATTACAAAAGAGGATACAAACAACGATCGCATTCCAGGTCTGCAACTGTAATCAAACCCTGGCAATTTTTCCCCAAGTTTTCTAAACAAGCCCTGATCCAATTACCATCCTAACGGGCTTCCACAACGGCAATTAGCCACTACCCTCCATCACCATCACAACGTCCGTGTGCAGGTTTATTTTCCCTTTCTACGAGGAAACCTCTGCTGTGCACAGCAAAGCTTAGGCAGGGCACTAAGGGATGGTTAGGACTGGTCTAAATAGCATCTCAGCCATCCAGGAGTCATGGAAATGCTCTGAGGAGGCACCAGCCTGCACTCCAGTGAGTAAGTGTTGATCAACTATGAACTACTGGTTAAGACTGTCATTGAGAGGGAAGAGTTATGTGCTGGCAATAAATGCAGCTGGTAAGTGACAGCACTGGTGTTCAGAGCTGTCATCCTTCTCTTTGTCAGTTTCCCTTGAGAGGAGGTGGTAGAGAAGTGGGAATCTACCTTCTCACAAGGAACAAGGGACAGGACAAGAGCAAATGGCCTCAAAGCTGCACCGGGGAGGTTTAGGTTGGCCATGAGGAAAAGCTTCTTCCTGGAAAGGGTCATCAGCCCTTGGAACAGGCTGCCCAGGGAGAGGGTTGAATCCCCAGCCCTGGCTGTGTTTCACACTTGTGACGATCGGGAGCTCAGGCCCTGGGTTTAGCGGTGGGTTGGGACAGTGGTGGATTAAGGGTTGGACTTGATCTTCTAGGTCTTTTCCAACCTAAATGATTCTACAGACTCCACTTCGGACACAAAGGACAGAGAGATGCCACAGCCTAACCAGTACCATGTTTTGGGTTTCGCAGATGATGTTGGGGTCGCTGCAGCGAACAAACATCTCAGGTTCCCCACCCGGCATCCCAACTGGTGCTCCTGTAGAGGAGAGAGACTGAGGTGAAGCTATTTCTGTGTTGTCCCTGTTTGTGTTTGATACCCAGTCCCCTCACACAGCCACAGAGCTGAATCCTCACACCAGGCTACCAGCAAACCACTGGGTGCACTGGTGCAGAGAATTAGGTGGGAGAAGGGAAGGGCAATGAGCCCCCGGGCTGGGGTAAAGGGAAGGGGAAGCAGAGATGAGGCTTCTAAATGCTGCTGCACAGCCAGGATAGCCCCAGATGTCAACTAAGGAGGAAGAGCCTGTGCTGAGCACACTGTGGACTCACCGGGGAGGGTTTGCCAGGGTGGCAGCCGAATGGTTTTCTTCAGGAAGGTGAGCTCTGGGTGGTAGAAGCGGAAGGTCTGGTCCACCACATGGGGCTGTGGCTCCACCTTCACACGCAGCAGTGCAATGGGCTTTCCCCCACTCACTCTGAAGGAGACCTGTCCCAGGGGAACAATGGGAGGTTTGGTGAGAGCAGTTGTTCTCCTCCCATGTAGCTCCTTCAGCAGTTTCCACCTGATTTCCTCACCTCAATGTGCTTTGTCTGCCCAGTTCCAATCTTTCCCAGGGAGCGGGTAGCCACCTCAGCCCCAGCATCCAGTCCCACCGGCCCCTGTGGGGTGTGAATGTCTCAGCTGAGGATGCAGCAGTGCTTCAGCTGCACCACAATGATACCCACCCCTGCCCAGTACAGGCAAATGCTTCCTACTGGGAACAGCTCAAAACAGGGAGGCTGCACCTACCTGTGCTGCAACAACCGCGGGGTCTGCGCAGAAGGTTTGGTATTTGAAGGGGATGTGGACGGTCTCGTTGGGGCGCAGGTAGATTTGAGGCTTGAGGTCATCACGGAGGTGGAACATCTCCTCCTCCACGGGCGTGGAGCTCTTGGTCAGCTCCTTGAAGTAGCGCCACTCCCTCGGGTCCAGTATGATGCTGGGGAGTGAGTGACAGTGGTGCTGGTGAGGAATCAGTGTCATCCTGGTCATCTTCCCGCATTTCGGCCCTCACCTGAGCTCGGGGTGGTCAATCTCGATGGTCACTGTGTGCTGGACACCATAGGGGTTCTTCAGGGTGAACTCGAAGAACTCAGCGGTTCCCAGTATGGCTCTTACAGTGTGGCTGGCGGTGATGGCCCTACTCAGCATCTGGGAGATGCTCTCCCCTTTCATGTGCTCCCGGTAAGCGCTGATCATCTGCAGGTCCCTCATGTGCTGGGAACGCTGCTCCTGCCAGCCCTGCTGGGAGGGAGGTCACCATAAACCCTAGACCTGGATCTCAGCATCCCCAGACCCGAGCATCCCTCTCCTCACCAAAAACTGGGGGGTCCTCCCGCCACCAGCATCCTCCAGCTGCCGCACCAGTGCCATGCGCCGCAGCTTGCGCTGGTGGGTGGCCACAGACTCACTAGGGGCTGCTGGAGGTACTGCTAGAGGGACTGTCCTCTGCCCTAGCTGGTGGCTCCGCAGGGCAGCTGCCAACTCACTGTCCACCTCCACCAGCCTCCGTGCCTGGGACACTCGCCCGCCTGTGGGGAGAGACCACTGTGGCACCAACTGGGGCAGAGTGCTGGCACCATGGTGGCTGAGACCATGCCAACCCCAGTCAGGGTGAGGCAACAGGCCAAGCCCCACAGGACTCACCTCCAGGAGTGTTCAGGGATAACCAGTTGCCAGCCAAGATGTTGCTGGCACTGTCCGGTGTGGGTGTGTGGCGAGAGCGGGACAGCAGCGGGGATGGCGGCTGCCTTGGGGGCTCCTCACACAGGTGACCTGCCATGAGCAGAGAATGGGGTGAGCAAAAACCATCCAGTTCTCATTAGTATAAAACTGGCTGCGAATTGTCATCCTCACTTTCAGGGCTCCCCCTGCTCCTCGTTTCCTCTCTGGAGCTCCCCTTGCTCCTTTCTCCCCAGGGCTCCCGCCCCATTCCTTGCTCTCCAGGGCTCTCCCCTGCTCCTTGCTCTCCAGGGCTCTCCCCACCAGCTCTTTCCTCTCCGGGGGCTCCCACACTGGTTGTGCCAAGCAAAGCCAGACAAGGCTCTGAACCCACCAGGTATCTACCCGCCTACAAACCCCATCCCTGGGGGCACCAAACCTTCCAGTGCTGCTTTAATTTGAAATTGTAAGAGAGGACAGAGGATAAAACAACCCAGTGGAAGGGCAGTTGTTGTTCTGGTGCAGCCTCTCCCTCTGTCTCTCTCTCTCTGTGATTCTGTGATGTGTGTTAAACCTCTCCCTGGGTTGTGAATCTCAGATTCTCCTTCCCAGAAGCTTATCGTCCTTTTGCAGGCAAAGTATGGAAATGGTGATTCAAGATATCTTATAATGGAACTAATCTTCCCTCTGAAGATAAGATTTTCAAACCTGGACTCACCGGGCGTTTATAGGACAGGGAACTCAATATAATTAAATAAAAGCAGCCAGCAGGTTCTGGGGTGAACAACATCATGACAAGCAAAAGGTCTCATCCTGGTACAACTCTGTGCACAACTCTACAGCCCCAGGCTGTTTCCCAGCATTAACTGGGCTCTGCCTGCTCCTCCAGCCTTCCAACCACGTCCTTCACAGCCAAATGGAGATCACAGGCACAAGCAGGAGACACAAGGCTCTGTCCACAGCCCAGTGGCACAGGGATCACTGGCACTGTGGGCACTGGAGGCTGCCCAGCCAGAACACTAGGGCTAACCCAGCAAGGGCACCGGAGCTGCCTAGAGCTCTGGGGGACCCAAGGAGGAGGTAATCAGTGAGAGAACCATGCTGTGGGACACCAGTGCTGGCACCCAAATCTCACCTGTGTGGGCAGCAAGTTCTTACCAACACTGGCCAGGCAGAGGTGGAGGCAGCCCCTGACCGCCACGCAGACACCAAGGGGTCGCAGGGCTCCGTGGCGCAGAGCTTCCCGGCCCATCACTGCCGTGTCAGGCTCATACTCAGTCGTGGCCACTTCCAGCTCGTGATGGGTCCTGATGGCCTCCCGGCCCTGGCGCAACAAAGACTGGGGACAAGCAAGGAGGGCTGAGTGGTAACTAGTACAGGGGGGTCCATGTTAAGGGGGTTGCATTAAGATGTCTCTGGATGGGCCAAGTGCTTAGCCCTAGAGCACTGCAGGAGCTGCAGGGAAGCGGAAGTTAAGGTTCCACCACCACTTTCAAGGAGAAGATGACAAATCCTGTGATTAGGGGCTTGTCAGGCTGACATTGGTCTCAGTTACAGAGGGGCTGACAGCAGCTCGATTGCTAAAGACGTGAGGGTAATGCAACTGCATCTCAGCACAGGAGCAAAGGAAAGGGCAGGCTGGTCATCCTGAACAACCCCTGCACTCCCAGATTCCCATCCAGGCTCTCCTTCCTCGACCCTGAAGCCTAGGGATTAAAGGAAAAGGCCTCCAGTTTAACCAGTACCTGTAGCTTGACAGCAGCAGACCCAACAAGGAGCAAGGAATCACCATCCCAGACATCAATCTGCAGGCTGTGCTCAGCCAGGTACCGCAGAAACCAGCGCTGCTCCCCGGGCCGCAGGAAACCTGGATCCACCATGTACTTCAGCTGCCAGCCTGGCGCTCCTGCAGGACACACGGCACAGGAACAGAGATGCCATCGGCACTGGCACATTGGCCAGGACAGGCCAGGGACACTCCGGTGCCGCAGAACCCAGCCACACTCCTCTATTTAGTCCTCTCTAGGACAAGAGAATTGTGGGGCCAGGTTGTGCCAGGGGAGGGTCAGGTTGGATCTAGGAAAAACTTCTTCCCAGAAAGAGTGGGGAGGTCTGGGAACAGGCTGCTCTGGGGAGAGGGTGGAGGCACCGTCCTGGAAGGGCTCAACAACTGGGCATCCAGGGTGTCTGAGGAGATGGGTCAGCGGTTGGGGGTTGTAGGGCAGACAGTTGGACTGGATGATCTTGAAGGTCTTTTCCAATCTTGATGATTCTATGAACCCAAACAGAACCTACCGGTGCTGAGGGTCCCGTCCACGTTCACTCGCACAAGGAGCTGTGCTGACACAGCTGGTCCGGCCACTGGCCCCGAATCTGTGCTGACCAATTGCAGCCGTGGGGTGGTGACTGGTGGGAAGCGGTAGAACTGAAAGGTGAGGAAGATGGTCGCTGGCCATGTCCACTCTGAGCCACCTCGGGCATCCCTTGAGGGTGAAAGGTTTTGGGTGAGCTCATGGCATTGCACCACCCCTCCATCATGAGCAACTCATGTGCTTGGCATCAGCTGAGAGGCAGAACAACAAGAGGAGATCAGCAGCATCACAAGTATTGGGACTTCTCTGAAGACAGTGGGCATATGGTTTGCCTTGGCTTTCCAAAAGGCTTCCTAATTCCAGCTGTCTCCCACCATATGCTGCGGAGGAGCGCAGCAAAGGCAGCCTATTACCTTCATCCAGCATAAGAAAACCCACAAGTAGGGCTTCACCCAGCCAAAACCACCCCCACGGGTGCCAACTTTGTCAACTCTGTTCCCATTTCTGGAGAAATCCACCATTGAGGGGCTTGCACTTCACACTGGGAATGATGGATACAAGGAAAAAGACTTGGAATTTCACTGGACTATCCCAAAAGGTCAAGAGCATCATCCTGAAACACCTCCAGCACTTCAATCCCACAGCAGGTGCTGGAGGAGCAGCACCTTTACAAGGACTTCTCAAGCAGGGAGTGGTTTGAGGGGATTTTGAGAGGGGATTCTTCCCCCAGAGGCCTCAGGACCTGCCCAGAGAAGGCACCGCATGCCATCCCACCTGCCAAAAGCCAGAAACTGCAGGATTATCTCATTGCCCTGCAGAGGGTCGGCTTCCTCCAACTGCAGGCTGAGATGCGCCGAATCCACAGGCTCCAAGAATTCCACCGGCTCCTGGTTGCGGTCCAGGATCTCTGGGAAGCCAGCGGCATGCAAACGGGCCAGGGCAGCACGGGAGGGCAGTGTGTGGGATCTGATGGGAAAACTGGGATGAGCCATGTGGGAGCAGCTGTGGGGGACAATGGCAACGGGGTCACAGGTGCTTGGGGAGGGTGGCTGAGCATCACCTTCCTGCCTGCAGCCCCATGGCAGCAACGGGCACCTGGAAACACAGAATCACAGAATCATTAGGGTTGGAAGAGACCTCCAAACTCATCCAGCCCAATCATCACCTCAACCCCACCCACTAAACCCTGTTCCCCTGGGCCACAGCTACTTGGTTTTTGAACCCCTACAAGCACAGCGACTCCCCACTACCCAGGCAGCCTGTTCCAGCCCCTGACCACTCTGACAAGGAAGAGATTTCTCCTGATTGCCAACTTAACCCTCCCCTGGCACCAACTGAGGCCATTTCCTCTTGTCCTATCATGGTGACCGAGAAGAGACCAACACCCACCTCTCTCCACCCTCCTCTCATGGGGCTGTAAAGAACAATAAGGTCTTCCCTCAGCCTCCTTTTCTCCAGACTAACCAGCCCCAGCTCCCTCAGCCTCTCCCCATCAGACCTGTCCTCCAGGTCCTTCCCCAGCTCGATGCCCTTCTCTGCACCCGCTCCAGCCCCTCAATGTCCTTCTTGTACTGAGGTGCCCAGAACTAACCCCAGTACTCCAGATGAGTACCTGCAGTGGGGCAAATGGCAGTGCCTGCAGCTGGTCACCAGCACTGGGCTCTGTGCCCGGTGAGCCAAGGTCAGCCTCCAGGTGGGTGATCCCCGCATCTGGCCATGAGCCACGGCTGCGTGGCACCGGAAACTGGCCACTGTCCCGCGGTGGGACCAACAGATCCGACACCGACAGCTGCCAGGAGAGTGGTGAGCGTGAGCACCCAGAACCCCACACTGGGGAGAGGCTCAGAACCCCGTGGTGAGGAGGAACAGCAGCCCCTTCCTCACCAAAGCAGTTGAGAAGCCGCACAGCTCAGCTGCCTGTGGGTTCACACCCCTGCAGCGCTTTCCCCAGCAAGGGGAGGGACAAGAAAATGCAGCAGGAAGATCAAACCACTTCACACAGCCTCGTGAAGCGTTACCTTCCATCAAACATAGCTGTGCACATTGATCCCTGTGCTGAGATATAAAAGCAGCATAAAGAGGGATCTCTGCATTCATGGCTCTCCTTAAATCCCGGCGGCTCTGCACGAAGAGCCCATGCGTCACTGTCAGCACATCCCGGGGACTACAGTACCCTGCAAATCTGGGCTGTCAAAACCCAGAGCTGCCCTGACAAAGACATCTGGGGTGTGAAAAGAGCTTAGGGAATCTTGCCCAGCACGTTCCAGGCTGAATCCATTTTGCTGCTCCAGAGGAAGTCAATTCAAGGGCTGTGGGAGCCAGGAGAGGACCTGGAGTGCATCCCCACACGCAGCACTTACCCCTGGTCCCCGTGGAGAAAGCTCGGTCTGCGGTGGGGCTGTTGGACCTGCAGAGAGGGGCACAGGAGATGCTGCAGCAGAACCATCACCCCAGGCACCACCAACAATCTCATTCCAACCTCCTGCCAGCCCTTGAGGTGAAACCAGCTCAGCGAGGCAACTTCTCACCACTCGGTTGATTTATTTCTCCAATAAGACTGTTGCCTGGGGAGGGGGTAACACAGCACCACCCCACATCTATCCATTATTTTGCCAGGAATTAGGCTAAAGCTGCTGCAAAAGGCAACTGCTCCGTGCCCAGACAGCACCACAGCTCCCTATGGCCATCAGCGCTGCCTAAGTGGGATGTTCAATGAGACGTGAAAGTTTCGGGATGCTTAAGGTTCTCATCGCTCCTTTGTTATTTCTTGTCACTCCCTTCATCTGTTCGAGCTCCCCTGCCCCGAGACGCTGCAAGCTTTATCGGGTTTCTATCTCAGCTCATGTGCTGGTACAGCTGAGCCCGCTGTGCTGCAGAGCTGGGGGTCTTGCAGAGCAGACCAGGAGTACAGATGTTCCCATCTCTGCATCCACATGATGCTGGGTCCTTATTTTGCTTCCACCATCGCGTATATTGTGGCTATTTCACGCTGGCTGCTGTGCAAAGAGCAGCACCTCGTCTTCTCTTGCATCCTGAGTATCACTTTCACTCAGGATGGCTCTGGCCAGCAGGAAGGAGATGGACAGATCCAGCCAGCAGCAGCTGAGCTGACAAAAGATGGATTTGGTCTTCCCTGGCCAAAAGGACCAGAAGGTGTCACATTTTCCAACAAAAACTTCATCAAACCCTCTTTCTGGTCTAGTGGGAGGTGTCCCAGCCCTTGGCAGAGAGGTTGGAATTAGATGAGCTTTAGAGTCCCTTCCAACCCAAATCGTTCTGCGATGTGTAATTCTCAGGGGATTTGGGGTGCAGGCTGGACCCTACCACACTTCCCAGGCTCTCTCCAGTGCCACTAGCAAACACCAGGCAGCCCATCCCACAAAAATCAGGGTATCTTCCCTCACCAGGCACCTCACTCACACTCCAGCACATTCTCCCCAGACCCAGCACCAGACTGGCATCTCACCGTGAGAAGGAACTGGCTTCTCCCTTCACCTCACTGCAACTTCCTCAACACCCTGGTGTTCAGAACCTCTCCAGCAGCACTGAGGAGGTACCAGCAGCTGTCACAGAGAGCCTAACCCAGCACATGCCCCACATGCCAGAGCCCTTCCTTTCACCCATGAAGGCTTCTGCTCCAAAACCCCTGAAAGCCCGCTCCTCACCAGGGGAAAGGCAGGACTTGCTGCCACAAAGCCATGGTGCCACTGCCATCTTGTGGAAGGCAGAGCTCAGCCAGAAGCAGCACCAGGACTGCCCTGAGCAGCAGAAAAATCACACTTGAAGTCTGGTAAGTTCCATGATTTGTGTGAGAACCAGAGTGGGAGCAATGCTGCAATGGAATGGGAAGGTCCAGAGACAAGCTGAGAAGGTTTTCAGGAGCTCAGGGCATTGATTCAGCCCAAGAAGCTGGAGAGGGACTTTTTCTAAGGGACTCTGGCGCTAGAACAAGAGGGGCGATTTCAAGCTAAAAGAGGGGAGGATCTGAGGCAGAAATCCCTCCCTGTGAGGGTGCTGAGGCCCTGGAACAGGTTGCCCAGGGGGGTTGTGGCTGCTCCATCCCTGGACGTGTTCAAGGCCAGGATGGATGGATGGGGCTCTGGGCAACCTGGTCTGGAGAGAGGTGTTGCTGCTGATGGCAGGGTATCAGCACTGGGTGGGTGAGCTCTGAGCTCCCTTCCAACCCAGACCAGCCTGTGAGTCTATGACTCACCCTAAGCCAGTGCAGTTTTCTTCCTACTTCACCACATGCAGCAGACAGGCACTGAACCCCAACCATCCCCACACTATAGACAATGAGACCCACATGGAAATGGGCACACACAGCCTGGCATCCCCTGGCACAGCCCACACACACCCAGAGCCAACATGCACTGCCATTACCCTCCCAATGAGATGATGAACCTCTGCCTGTCACTAGCACTGCCCTTATCCTCAGGATTTGGGGTACAGAGGGTTGAGCAGCAGCACTCATTCAGCCGCTCTGGGGGCAGAGCCCAAACACCACCTTAACAATCCAAAATAGGGTCTTCTCTGCACGTGGCCCAGCTCTACTACCAAAGAGGAGGTTTTTTGGGTTAAAAAGAGAGCTGAACTGGACTCGACAAACTTTCTTCACTCCAGTAATTCATGAAGGAGCTCCCTCAAACATGGTGAAGCGGTGTTTCTTCTCCCGAGCAGACACGAGTGCCACACTCTATATTTTAAATGTCAGCGAGCTGGAAAACACTCACTCAGCGACGGCGTAGGAGGCTGCTCCGACTTGTTCTTGTCTTTATGTAGGATCTCCGCAGCATTTACAAGATGTTCTTCCAAATCAGAGGAAATGTGGAATTGGATGGTCCCAGCCTCCACGTGCTTCGCCTGAAATGGGAAATGAAACTCTTTCAGGTAGACTCCCCATCACCAACGTCCATTTCTGCCAGGGTTTGGCCACTCTTCAGCCCAGGAAGGAGTTCACACTCAGGAATGAGGCTTTTATCTCCTGCATGTTCACCTCTCTGAATAAACCTGCTCAGGTCACCTCCAAGAAAGGCCGCAAGATTCGACTGTGATGACCAGCCAGCGCTGCAGTGGGCCCTAAAAGGTTATTTATCAGCACTGATGCCCCTTGGTAAGGGCTGGGGGGGAGTCTCACCCTCCTCTTTTAACAACTCAAAGATTGGCAGAACTCCCCTATCACCAAGTTTTGGCAAAAAACCTCTCAACCAACAGGTCAGCCCATGTATCAGTGTGTCCCCTTACCTGGCGGGAGCTCCTGCCGCTCGCCGGGCTCTGGTAGACCAAGGTTTGGCAGGGACTGCGCCGGGCACCACCTCGCAGGGGCAGGACCACCTCCCCCTTGCCAGTGCCCGATGTGGGGCTCCAGACAGCCCAGCGCACCGAGCGCATGTCAGCCACCTCACTGCAGGCACTGCCAGACAGGGTCTGGGGGGGGAAAAGAAGGAGGCTGATGAGTACCACACACCCACACCCCACCACCAGGGCCCTACCTCACTACTGGGACCCCACCTCACCACTGGGACAGGAGCGGGTGCTGTCAGACAGGGTCTGAGGGTGGGGAAGGAGGGGAAAGGATGGTGAGTACCAGGCACCCACACCCCACCATTGGGAGCCCACCTCAACACTGGGACACAAGTAGGTGCTGCCAGCCAGGCACCTTCCAACCCATTCTGGAGCCATCCCACTTTCCAGTACCTTATTGCTGATTTTGCTGCCACTTTACCCCCATCCCAACCACACCTTTCTGCTCCCATCCCTCTACAGATCTGAGAAGCACTAGGAAAGCTGCTCTGATGGAGAAGGGATACTCCAGGGAGGGGATTTGGAATCACAAGACCTCTCAGTGACAGAGCACTAGGGGCTTCCAGTGGCACCACAGGCAGAACCCAGCACCTTCCTGTGTGATTTGACCCCCCCAAGGCTGCATACCAGTACAAATTCCACCTGACCCTTCCCACAATGGTACTGTTTGGAGTCTCTTACACTTACCCCACTGACCCACAGGACCCTGATACCATACAAATGCACAACAAAATGCTTTGTAAAAACAACAGGGTTTTCATCCCTTGTTTGATGTTGACAGACACCAGTGCCCAGAGCCCTCAGGCTGCAAGACCCCTCTCCTCCAGCTACATTAAGTACCAAATAGTGGATAGTATCAAGTGACAGATGCTTGTCCCATGCCCCAGCAGATGGAAAAAGCAGCATAAAGGCTTCCACTCACCTGGCTGCATCTATAGTCTCCCCTTAAAGCAAAGGAGAGGCACTAAAGCAAACCAAGAGGTCCCTACCAGCGCCCACACCCGCCCTCAGAGCTGCTAATTCTGGCAGAAAGGACAAGGTGATCGGCTCAGTGAGCGGCTTTGGTATTAACTGCTGTGCCCAAGGGCTGTGCTGCTGCAGGAACTAGCTCTATAGCCACCCCAGTCAGCGCTTCCAGCACCTAGACTGGTTTGTGTCAACAGCCCTCAGCCTCCACAGATTCAGCTTTTTGAAAGAGTTGAACCCAACACAGAAGTTTTGACAGCAAAGCTCAGCTTCTCCTCCCTCCTCAATACAAATCCCACTGGTCTGGCACTGTAAACACCCATTTCCCCCCAGTTTAGCTCTAATAAAAGCAGACACCAGCTGCATTGTCAACGAGCATCTGAGCAGGGTGATGGGAGCCTCCTAATGAAGCCACCCACAGCCATCGATTCCACCACACTTTCAGCTAAAGGCAGCAATAGCAAAGGGTCTCTGGAGGGGAGAAACTGTGACTTTGCTGAGCTGGGCTTAACCATGGACAGGTTAAACTGAAATGCAGTAATTAGGTACTAATGAGTGCGATCTCTGCAGTCAGTACAGACTTCTGGCTTGAAGATCTGGAGAGCATCAGGCTGAAGCTCAGAAAAACCTCAGCATTGGGTTAAAAAATAAAACCACCACAGCAGTTAACTTTGGGCATAAATGCTAAATTCTACATAAAAGAGTTTTTCAAATTAAAAAAGGCTGGAATTTTCCAAATGAGCTTGCTGGAACATTGCTGGAACAGTGTGGGACTGCTGCAGGCTACAGTTCTCCATGTTCACGGCAGAGATATGTAACGGCACGTAATGAAAATTACTCAATAAGGCCATTTGCAGGGTATTTTGCAGAGAGCTGCAGAAAGCACCTGGACACTCTGTGGGGCTGTTCGTTAGGCACTGCAGCCTAATGAGCTGCTATGCCTTGGGGGTGTGGGACAGTGGAACAGGGGGGAGAGGATGGAGTTGCTCAGCAGAGCTCCCCAGCCACAGATCCCTGCGTTAATAAGGGATGGAGATGAGGTGCTGCTGTGGGATGACCTCCGACTCTTTTTCACATGTGACAGCCAGATATCCCTTTCCGTAGTGATGGTGCTGAGGGCCTGGAACAGGCTGCCCAGGAAGGTTGTGGCTGCTCCATCCCTTGAAGTGTTCAAGGCCAGGGTGGATGGGGCTCTAGGAAACCCAGTCTGGTGAGAGGTGTCACTGCCCATGGCAGGGTGTTGGGGCTGGGTGATCTCTGGGGTCCCTTCCAACCCAAACCAGTCTGTGATTCCATGATCCCACAATCTTTAACTTTTGGAATGCCAAAGAACTCTCTCTAGCTTCTAGCTCACCGTGGAGTAGAAGTCCTGCCTGCTCAGGCCAAACTGTTTCCCTGCTATGCAGACCTGGTGAAAGATAATCCATTCTCTCTCTCTCCTATCACAGAATCAGAGTATTAGGGATTAGAAGGGACTTCAAAAGATCATCCAGTCCAATCCTTTCTTGAGAAAACAAGGAGGTAGAGATGTTTCTATTGCTTTTTACCACCCTCCTGGTGCTTACTGCTGTTTATTTGAGAGCTTATGTCCTTGCTAGCTTTACTCAGAATGACAGAACATTAAGAATTGGAAGGGACCTCGAAAGATCAGCCAGTCCAATCTCCCTGCCACAGCAGGATCCCCTAGATCCAGTTGCACAGGAACATGGCCAGGCAGGTTTTAAACATCTCCAGAGAAGGAGACTCCACACCCTCTTTCCAGCCCTACCTTCATGCCAGCTCCCCTCAAGCTGCACAGGACGTACTCCAGCTGGAAGCAGACCCTGAACACCGGGTGAGGGACCATCTCGCTGAGGTGGATGCGGCTTCTCAGGACCAGAGCTTGACCTGCAGCCCTGTGCCAGGATGGAGAAGGAGCTGTGGGCAGCACCCAAACCAGGTGGGAAGCAGTACTGGCAACAGAGGGTCTTCCCATTACCTGGTTCCGGTGATGCCCTGGGTCACCTCCGCCTCCGGCACCAGCACAGCAACCTGTGGCATCTGGACAAAGCGGAGGCCGTTGTGGACACCGACATGCAGCCGCCGCTCTCGAACCACCAGCCCGTCACCATCTGGTGCAGAGTTAGCCTGTGACAAGAGTTTTCCAGCTCAGACAGCACCACGTCCCTCCCTGTGCTGCCCACAGCCAGGAAATTCAGTCAGTCTGACAAACCCACCTCCCCAGGAAGCTGAGGGATACTAAAATCTTTAATCTTAATGGCAGAGTGGGTGCAAATCTGGCAAATAAAGGACTTGGTCAGTGGGCCTCACCCTGCACTGAGTGCTTCTAGTCCTAAAGAGCCAAACCCCATAGGCACTGCAGCTCATCTTTGCTTTTTCCACAGCAGAGAACCCCAAATAGAGCTCATTAGTTCCCAGATGTCCCAAACAGACCCAACACAGGCACCTGAGCACTAAAGCAACAGCAAAACAAGCACAAGGCTTGTGCAGCAAAATAATCAGAGTCCAAGCAAAACAAATACACAAGTGTCATCAATCCAGACCTCCCCACTCCACCCAGGAAGGAAACATCGGGTGTTTCTGTCCCTGCACAGCAATTTCTCACTCTGTAACCATGCGGCCGTACCTGAAGTAAGCGATCACTGTTCAGCAAGTCCAGCAGTTCCTCCTCAAACTCCTCCAGGGAAGGGTAGAGCCAGACAGACAGTCTCTCCAGGTAGCAGGTGACTGGCTTCATTAGCCGGGGTTTCTGCAAGCAGTCACCTGGAAAGAGACAAGGTGGTGGTAGCCAGGGGGATGTCTCTACAACTACTGAAAGCAGCACCTGTGGCCATGCACAGGCTCCCTGGCCATGGGGCCAACACCTTTGTATGAACACAGTGTCCTCCTGCTTCACAGACACCCAGGAGAGACACAATGCCTTCTGTGTCAATAGATGTGATCTGCTGGCTCGACAAAGCCACTGCCACAGTCACACAGAGGCACCCTGTGAGAAACCAGCTCTCCTCAAGCTGTGCACACAGCAGCACCAAGGACTTGACTTCCTTGGGGATCTCACTGGGCTTTAACATCAGCTACAACCCCAAAAGGGTTAGCAGTAGAGTTTTCCAGGCTGCAAGCTGAAGAATCATTCACAGCAGCAGAACTGAGGGTACTTTTCCCTCCCTCTGAACCTTCACATAATTTATATTGAAGGCTGCTACCCACAGAGAAAAATTAACAAGGGCTGAGCGTGCCAGAGCTCGGTCCCTCCAAACCTGCCAGACTCACAGGATCCTGAGCCCCACTGCTGAGGAGGGAGGCTGCAACCAAGCTGCAAGGGCTTCTCTCTAAACTCTGCTGAACAACTGTAATTAAACCAACCACCACTTACCCCGAGCAGCTTCCCAGGAGTGAAGCAATTATGGGAAGGAGAACAGACAAAAGCCATTTTAGAATCACAGAATCATTAGGGTTGGAAGAGACCTCCAAACTCATCCAGTCTAACCACCACCCCAACCCCACCCTGCCCACTAAACCCTGTCCCCCAGGGCCACAGCTACTGTTTTTGAACCCCTCCAGGAACAGCGACTCCCCTGCTCCTTGGGCAGCTTGTTCCAACCCCTGACCACTTTGGCAGAGAAGAAATTTCTGATGTCCAACCTAACCCTGCCCTAGCACCCCTTGAGGCCATTTCCTCTTGTGCTGTCGCTGGGGACTGGGAAGAAAAGACCAACTCCTGCCTCTCTCTACCCTCCCCTCAGGTAGCTGTACAGAGCAATAAGGTCTTCTCTCAGTCTTCTTTTCTCCAGACTAACCAGCTCCCTCAGCCTCTCCCCATCAGACCTGTCCTTTTCCATGCACTTTGGGCTGAGCCATGAACTCAAGGGCTGTAGCCACGCTGGGCCAGGCAGGGGAGATGCTCCTCTCAAGGGCCAGCACTGCAGGAACCCATCGGAGCACCCAGAAACCCCCACACCAGCACCATGTTCACATCCTCCTCAGGGACCAGCAGCCTTGAGCAGGACAGGCTGCAGGGAAAGGGAAGGAGCACTTACTCATGTCTTTATGCGCCGCCAGCAAGCCAGGAATGTTCTGTAGCCCAGACACTAGCAGGTTTTCAGGAAGGAGGTGAAATATGGTCTCCAGGGGCTGGTGGGACTTCAGGGTGTACTGCAGGTGGCTCCTCTCCATCACCGTCAGGTATTTGTTCTCTGAAGAACAGAAAACACCTCAAAGTGACTAAAACCAGGGGAAGAAAGCTTTGCAACACCGCTGTTGAAATGATTATCCATAAAGACGTGCTGGGAGCAGAGGGGTTTGCCCAGCCAGGCTTTGTCCAGCTGGCAGCAAGGGATGTCCACTTGGTATAGACCCCATATGGCATCAGCTAGACACAAGGATACTCGTTTGGATGAGAGAGGTCACCAAGACACAGCATCGTGTTGCTGCTGCTACTTACTCTCCATGGGGTCCTGGAAGTGTGGGTGCAGCAACGCACGTGGCGTCCCATGGTACAGCGTCAGCCTGAAAGCAAAGAGCACAGGACAGTGAATCCATCCTGAATTGGGTCTTCATAGAGTGGCTCGCGTTGCAAGGGACCTCAGAGCTCATCTACTCCAACCCCCTACCACAGGCAGCAACAACTCTTAACCAGACTTGGTTGCTCAAGGCCCCATCCAACCCAGCCTTGAACACCTCCAGGCAGGGAGCAGCCACAGCCTTGCCAGGCAGTCGATTCCAGAGTCTCTCCACCCTTGCACTGAAGAACTTCTTCCTAAGTTCTAGTCTGAACTGCCTCTCCTTCAGTTTCAAACCACTTCCTCTTTCCCTGTCATTGGATCCCCTTGGGCAAAGTCCCTCTGCAGCCTTCCTGGAGGTTCCCTTCAGGTACTAGAAGGACAGCTATAAGGACCCCCTGTAGTCTTCTCTTCCCTAGGCTGAACAACTCCAGCTCCCTCAGCCTGTCCTCATAGACAAGGTGCTCCAGCTTAGAGACCACCACCTTCCTACTCTGGATAAACCTCTATCCTTCAGGGAAAAGACGAGCATCACTCACAGACCCCATTAGTGCTGCTTCCCCATTAGTGAGGAATTCCAGGTTTCTAATTGCTGTGTGTTTTTTCCCCTCTACAGCCCCAGGGCCACCTTTCTCCTCCAAAGCAGCACACTGCCACCACAATTCCCAGCATTTTCCATTACACAATGACTGGCAGGACCTACGCTTTGTCCTCGGCTGCCAGCTCTGTCCCTTCCGACCCACTGCGGAAGAGGGGAATGAGTCCAAAGCCACAGGAGAGATGCTGAGAGCTGCCATCCCCTTTTCCAGCTGTCACCACCACTTCCACAACAGCAATGATGCTGGGGCAGCTCAAGGAGGTGTGGAAGTAAATGGTCTGTGACAGGAGAGAAGAGAGAAGGGCTATGTCAGAGCTGACAGCAGCTGCAGGCAGAGCAATACTGGTTGTATTCAGACAACCAGCAGCATAACCATGACATCCATTAAAGCTTTCAGACAGCAGCTGGTGGCAAACAGCATCCAGCACCACCAGGAAATCACAGAATCACAAAAAAGTTTAGGTTGGAAAAGACATTTAAGATTGTTGACCCAAACCTCAACCTCCTTAAAACTCAGACATCAACTTAAGGTGTTTTTTTGTTGCCAACACAAATTTTCCAGTGCAATACACAGGCTACAGACCTGTTCAGTCCACCCGTGACCTCCAGCATCACAGCAAACCCCACACTGGCAAAGCTAAAGGAACTGGAACCCTCCTGCTGTGGGGAGGGAAGATGGGGATGGCCCAGAGCCAAGGGCAGGAGGAGAGAGGACACAGGTCACTTCCCCAGGACAGGATTTAAAGGTAGGTTAATCTTCCTATTAAAACTCATTATCACCATGTCCCAGGGAAAACGTTTACGGTAATCACCGGCTGTCAGGAAGGGATAACAGAGAGAGACATTAGAGCACCAACCCAGGGAAATAAATCATTATTCGATTATCTTTTATGGCAAAACGTTGGAATAATGACCAGTGCCTGAAGACCAGCACTTTTCCTTGGGAAGACCCAGAGAATCCTTAAAGCAGGTCCCATAAAACCAGGCTCACTGCTCCCTCTGCCAACCCCAGCAGTGTTTTGGGACAGCTTGTTCTCCTCCCCAGAACCCTACAAGGATGATGGAGCATGGAGGGGGTCACCTCAATCTTCCACATCAATACCCCTCAGATATCACATACAGAGCTACTCTTCACCTGCAGTACTAGAGGAGGTGGAAATAAAAGGATTCGTTAGAAAAATGGGACGTCTTTGCTGTCATTCATCTCACGGGGCAGTGGGGGCTTCCCCACTAAGGGGAACCCCTGTTTGCCAGTACCAGCAGGGAGAGCAGGAAAGTAGAGAAAAGAGCTGTGCTGGAGAGTGAGTGGCTGCTCCCTCTCTCCCTTCCCACTGGTGAGGGAACACTGCTCTCTGCTGCCGGCTCCAAATACAGCAGGCAACCAACAGAGACACGACTGCTCTCACTGCATCAGCCAGCCTAGGGAGAACCCAAAACCCCAGTCTCCCCCTTCCAAGTGGCTGTGTGTAGGAGCCAAACGGGTGGGCAGTGTCTGGATGCACCAGAAGGGAAAAGGGTTTGCTGGAAAGAAGCTGCTCCAGGCTGAAGTGAAGCAGAGATGAATTTGCCCTTTGAGCATTAAAAATGTCCCTCCTTGGGCCTGGCTCCTACAGCTCCAGCTGTTTCACTTGGGGTTGCCGCTCCCCAAATCCCACTGCCCACAGGAGCTGCCAGTTTTATGTGGTTTAGACCCATATTTATCAAATGTCTCTGGCTATAAACAATCCTCTGTATTTCTGACAGCTTGTTTGTCAAACTTTTTCTTGAAAGCACCATGAAGACAAGATGAACCCCAAAATCATCACTTGAGGTCACACCAGTAGCTCAATCAATCCCAGTATGGCATCTCTACAGCCTCCCCCAGCACCGTACCTCATTGAAAGCCACCCTGACCCGCTGTGGTGGGACAGCACGAGCAGATCTCCAGCTGCTCCTCCACGTCCTGCCAAAGAAGTGCTGGTAGGTGGCATCGAAAAGGGACAGGCGCAGCTGGTACTCAGCTCCCTGCAAGAGACAACAGGCTCAAGGACTGCAGAAATCACAGCTCAGGAAGACAGAACACAATTCTCCTTCTAAAACTGATGCTGAGTTGGACACGTGGGGCTTTGGGCATCACTGAAGTTCCATCTGAGAGCCAGAGGCTGAACAAGCCAAGCAAAAAGGCAGAAAGTGAACATTAAGCCTGTAATAACAGGGCATCAGACTTTTAAAAAGCTCCCTGGAGATTTTTAGTTTAAAAACACTAACTTAACAATTAAAAATTAAATTCAAAATGAGTGGGACACTAACTTGGATTTTCAGGTAAAAAAAATCAGGAATCAGGGCAGTATTCTGCTTTGTGTGTCTGGGAGGTTTATACTTAGTTCCACAAGTGACCTTGTTTTGAAAACCTCCACTTCTGCCAGCTCTGACCGGGGTAGCAACCAGGGGCTCAGGAAGGTGGCACTGTTGGACTTCTCCCCACAGAGCCAAGTCTCCCACCTGGCTGAAGGTAGCTCCTTCCAGGGACTTCAGGACACAGCGGAAAGCGGTGGAGCCTGGCCGGCGAGCCCGTCTGCGCTGACTGTGCGGAGGAAGGATAAGGTTCTGCAGAAACAGCCTCTCCCACTCACTCATCTCGCTCTCCTGAGGGTTACCTCTCCACTCCAGCATTGGCTAGGGTGAGCGCTGCGCTGGAAACACATGAGGGAAACAAAGCTCTGAGAACTGTGCACATGGCCAACCCCAACGGGATGAGTTCCAAAGGGCTCCTAGGTCTTGCAGCACCCAGTGGCCTTTCTTGGGGAGCGAGGAGCCCAAACAGGACATCTCACTAGCCCAAAGATACCACCAAAGATCACCCACGAGTGTTATGGGCTACCCCAGCTCCACCAGCCACCCAGTGAGGGAGACCCAAACCCCAGCTGTGACCCATGAGATGGGCCTCCAGCCCCACCAACCACCCACTGCGCCAGACCCCCAGCCCCAGCAGCCTCCCATAGGATAGAAGCCACAGACGGATGCAGCAGGAGTCTCTCTACCTGAGCACAGTGCTCTAGAGGGAAGAAACTCAACAACCCCAAAACCTCTCTCAGCCTCTCGCCCCGGCCCCTACTTATACGCGCCCACCGCGCCCCGCCGCCATCTTTCCGGGCGCGACCACCCTCACGCCGGGAAAGGGGGAGGTGAGGAGAAACGAACACAGGACGCGACGCCACCGCCGCTCCCCGCGCTGCTGCCAGAGGTTATCAGAGAAAATCACAGAAGGCAGCGGCGTGCGGGGACTACCGGAGCGGGGAGAGATGGTGAGAGCGGCGGAGGCCGCGGTTGGTCCCCCCCAACTCTGTTGCGAATGGTCTCGCCCAGCGCAGCATCGGGTTACCAGGGCGATGGTGCCGCACCGCGGGGGCGTGGCCCGGGCGCCGGGCACTGCAGCCAATAAGAGCGGCGAAAGGTGTCGCCGTCATTTGCATGCGGCGGGAGCGGCGTAGGGCACGGCCAATGGGCTGTGGGAAGGGCGGGAGGCGCGACCAATGGGCGGGGAGAATGGGCGG
>JAOXOE010000851.1:608267-623750 GCA_028565055.1 Phoeniculus purpureus | reverse complement strand
AAACCAGTTCACTGAGCCTGCCTGACCTTTGGCTGTGGTGGAGGGGAGGAGGAAGATGGGGATGCAGCAGGGCTGTGGTGGGGCTGCACTTGGGGGGGCTGTGGTGGGCGGGTGGGCAGCAGCTCCACAGGGAAGGGCTCGGCTGCTGCAGCTGCTGCCATTGGGCTGCGTGGGCTGCAGGGGCTGTGCTGGGATGCAGGCGCAAGGGCCAGGATGCTGGAGGGTTGCAGGCACTCTGTGCTGGGATGCAGGAAAGATGCAGCGTGCTGAAAGGATAAGGGATGCAGGTACCAGTGGGTCATAAGGCTGGAGGGCTGTGTGGTGCTGGAGGGCTGCAGGAAGGATATGGGATGCTGTAGGAATGGCTGGGGCGATGCAGAAGGGATGCAGGACACAGAAAGGAAGCAGGAGGGATGTGGGATGTTGGCAAGATGAGAAGTGTAGGTACCAGCAGGTCATGATGCTGGGGGGATATTGGAAGGCTGCAGAAAGGCTGCAGGATGCTGGAGGGATGTAGGAGGGATGTGGGATGCTGGAGGGATAAGGAATGTAGGTACCAGTGGGTCACGATGCTGAAGAGAAGCTGGAGTGGTACAGGATGCAGCTATCAGTGGGTCACGATGCTGGAAGGATGCAGGATGCTGTAGGGACGCAGGACGTCTGAGAGATGCGGGAGGGGTTCAGGACACTGTGCCAGGGCGCAGGCAGGATGAGTGCCAGGACATGAATTCACTGTGCGAGGCCACAATCCCACTGTGCCCAGGGCAGCTGGGGAAGGAGCCTGGAAACCTCTTGTCCAGTCCCTACGCAGGGGGTTTTTGCAGCCCATAATCTGTGGCCTAACGAGGGCATTTCCTGAACCTGGCACGTGATGGACTACCTACTAAAATCAGCCCCAGTTTTGTAGGGAAGTGTTGTGTTGCTCTGAGAAACTAGCAACTGATGATGGTGTTCTAGGACAGGAACTGGGAATAGAACCATGGCACAACAGGGAGTCACAACTGGTACCCCTCAGCATGGGCATGAGGGTTTTGGGGTGCCTGAGGATGAAACACCCTTTTCCCTCCGAGCTCCTGCATCCCCACAGACTGTGGGAAAAGCTGTGAGCAGCCCTGCTTCTGCCCTCCCTGGGAACCCCAGAAGTTTATGGGGGGCAACTAGGTTGTGGAGCCAGTGGTACAGAACAGGTGAGACAGGGTGAGACCTCCAGCCACGGGGCTGGCAGTGCTGCCATGCTCTGCCCATGCCGCTGCCCGTGCCAGTCACTCATCCGGCTCATGAGCTCCTGCAACAGGAAACGCCGTCATGTGCGTGCCCCAAAACCCCAAAAACCCCTGTTTCTTCCTCTTTTTCTCTTGCCCCGCCGCAGGGGTGAGGCGGCGAGCGGCTCCGGGGAGCCCAGGCTGGCTCCATGTATCCCGAATCCACCACTGACTCCCCGGCGCGACTCTCACTGCGGCAGACGGGCTCCCCAGGAATGATTTACAGGTAAGGAAGTGGGACGGTGCCAGCGGGGCTGGGGGTGGGGCAGGTCGTCAGTGGGGCTTCCAACAACATCCCAAAACCACCCTGGCACTGCTTCATGCAAAAACCTTCCAGGAATGGAAAAGGACCTGGGGGGAGCTGATTGACAGCGGCTGCACAGGAGCCAGTGAGTGCCCAGGAGGCCAAGAGGGCCAAAAGCATCCTGGCTTGGATCAGCACCAGTGTGGCCAGCAGGAGTAGAGAGGGGATTGTCTCCCTGTACTGGGCACTGGTGAGGCCCCATCTCCAGTACTGGGGTCAGTTCTGGGCACCTCAATACAAGAAAGAGATTGAGGGGCCAGAGCAGGGGCAGAGAAGGGCAACAGAGCCTGGAGGACAGGGCTGATGGGGAGAGGCTGAGGGAGCTGGGGCTGGTTAGTCTGGAGAAAAGGAGGCTGAGGGAAGACCTTACTGGTCTTTACAGCTCCCTGAGAGGAGGGTGGAGAGAGGTGGGGGTCGGTCTCTTCTCCCCAGTCACCAGTGATAGGACAAGAGGAAACAGCCTCACGTGGTGCCGAGGGAGGGTTAAGTTGGACATCAGGAGAAATCTCTTCCCTGCCAGAGTGGTCAGGGGTTGGAACAGGCTGCTCAAGGATGGGGGAAGTCACAGTCCCTGGAGGGGTTCAAAAACTGAGCAGCTGTGGCCCCGGGGGACAGAGTTCAGTGGGCAAGGTGGGGTTGAGACGATGGTTGGGCTAGATAACCTTGAAGGTCTCTTCCAACCTTAATGATTCCACGATTCAACAAATGTACAACCCAGGCAGTGGCAGCACTGGTTTTGGGTGCCAGCCCCAGTGATGGGAAGAGCAGGCACTTTTGGGGTGTGTGACAATGCACAGCAGCATGGTGCCCCCCCACCGTGGCACAGGATGGGCTCCACCAGCTCTGCCACTCCATCCCGCTCCATCTTTCTAATGGGGTTTGTGGCATCTTTCTTCTCTCTCCCCTTTGCTGTCGGAAGCGCGAGGTACGGGAGCCCCAAGCGCCAGCTCCAGTTCTACAGGTAACCCAGCTCTCCCCTCTCCTCAAACCTCCCCGGCAAGTGGTCATGGCCAGACCCCACCCCAGGGACCCCGTGAGTGGGGCACCTTCTCTTCACCTGCTAGTGGGATTCAGTAGAGTGATGTGGGGACCCCACATGTGCAGTTTGGCAGGTGGGGACCATCCTCACAGGGCTCCCTAGGCAGCAGAGTGTGGCTAAAGGGCTACTGGGGGGGCAACTGGTGTGGGGTTGCGGTGCTCGGCTGGGTTTGAGGGGAGCGTCCCGCACTGGTGCTGCTTTGGGAAGAGCCCGCTGGCTTTTCCCAAGGGCAGCTCCAGGATCCTGGCCAAGTGCTTCTCTGCTCCATCCATTATGAGAAGCGTCGCTAAGTGGTCCAGAAGCAACACTTGCCCCCCCCCACACCACCCTCTTACCGGCTCCACTGCGCCAGCAGCTGCTTCGGTGCTCCTGGGGCTGCAGAAGCTGTTGGACTGGGTCCGTCCTGGCTGTGATGGGATGTGGTGGGAGGAGGAGGGATCGTCTAGTACTGGGACCAGTCAATGTGCTGTTGATGGTGCCGCCGAGCTCGAGCCATGGGTGGGTTTTGCTTGCCCATCTGGTGTGAAGTGCCGTCGAAGCTGATGGAGAAGGCTGAGAGGGATCTCGCTGCTGTCTGTAAATACCTGAGGGGTGGGGGTCAAGAGGAAGGGGCCAGGCTCTTCTTGATGGTGCCCAGTAACAGGACAAGGAGTGATGGAGATAAGCTGGAACATGGGAAGTTCCACCTCAACATGAGGACAGACTTCTTCCCTGTGAGGGTGACGGAGCCCTGGCACAGGCTGCCCAGAGAGGTTGTGGAGTCTCCTGCTCTGGAGACCTTCAAACCCCCCTGGATGTTCCTATGTGAGCTGATCTAGGGGATCCTGCTCTGGCAGGGGGGGTTGAACTGGATGTTCTCTAGAGGTCCCTTCCAACCCCTGGTGTTCTGTGATTCTTTGAGTCTGGTGCCATGGGGCTCCTGCCCTGTTCCACCGCTGCCACAGCCCAGCTCCAGCCCTGGGATAGTGGGATGTCACTGCCCCCACTCCCTGACAGTCCCCAGGACCGTCGCTGGGTGCCAGTGGCATGGGACCCGTCACCACCAGGCAGCGGCTGGCATCGGGCAGGGGGGCAGCAATGCCAACGTTGAGGCGGCGGCAGCTCATCCCTGGGCTTTTAGCAGAGGGGCCATGAATAATTTAGGTCCCTTTCGCAAGGAAGAAAATCCCCTAATAGGGCTAATGGAGCGCGGTGAGAAAGCCGGGCTCTGGGGGGGCTCTGGTAGCTGCCAATTGCTTCCAACACCGAGCGCCGACACTCCCCTAATGCAAAAAAACCCATCAGCTGCCGCTCTTAAAGCTGCCCTGGGGCAGCACGGTTGCCCAGAGCGTTGCTGTGGACCAGCAGCATCCCCAGACTGTGGGTGAGTTTGGGCCAGTGGCGAGCAGGGATGGGGAAGGGAGGATTTGCTGTGCTGGCTGACTTGGGAAGGGGCTTTTTTATGTTTGGGGGGGTCTTTCGGGGACTGCTGGTTGCTACTTGCCAGGCTGGGCCAATGCTTTTTAAGTAGCCATCCTACAGACCTGACTGCCACCCTGATGTGTGCTAACGCCCCTCATCACCCCACAGAGCCTGTCTTGTCCCCATCCCGGCTTCTCCTGCTTGGGCATGGCTTGGGCTTCGGCAGCTCCAGCAGCCCCACTGCTTCTCACCCCTCAGACAGCGCCGGCATTTCTGCTAACGAAGGGCCTGGGAATGACCCTGCTGCCTCCAAGCTCAGCCCCAAATCAGGGGAGGTGGTGAAATGAGATGGCTAGTGGGCTCCCAGCCCAAAGCAGCCCATACCAACCCCCGGCTGCAACTGCTGCAGCCATCTGATCGCGGCGCAGTGACACTGTTGAGCAGCCAACAGTGCAGCCGGCTCAGGCTTGTCCCAGTCAGTGCTGAGTGAAGAGGGCTGGGCGCTGCACCCGAGCCCAGTAGCAGCCACCAGTGCTGCCCTAGATAAAACCACCAGCCATGGGGAATAGCTGGTGCTGGTGGTGGCAGCAACAGAGTCCGGCCTCGAGGCTCTGCTGCAGGAGAAGGGTCCCCTTTCTGCATCTCCTCGCATTCCCAGTCCCCTTCCTGTGGAGCAGGAGGAGGGTGTCTGTTGGCATTGGGATCCCTCCGGGGCCTCATTCCCTCTGTCCTCGGTGTCTGCTTTCTCCTTGAGGTCGCAGCTCAATGGCAAAGAGCACTCTGCTCCTGTAAATCTGAGCTTCGCAGGGAAAGGAAAAACCACCCGTGGGAGCCTGGATGGAGGCTGACGCCGGCACAGCCCCAGCTCAGGGTGATCCCAACAACCGCTGCGGCACCAGTGCCGGCGGTTTGGCCCCGGTCTGCTCCTTTCAGACACCAAGTGGCTGGGAAATCGATGCCGGTGCCACCGTGGGTAAGACCGCAGCCGTAGTGGCAGTGAGGACCGCCAGTGTGCAAGGAGCCTACACTGGGCAGGCTGGGAGGGAAGGGGTTGGCTGATGATGTGGGTCACAGCACCTACCACAGGGCTGGCGGCACCCAGTGCCCACCCACAGCCCTCACTGATGAGCCCTGTGGGGTCCCCTTTCTCGTCCTAGCCTCTCCCATCCACTGGCACACAGCACTGTGTTCTCACTAGGGCTCCGGATGCAAACCAGTGGCAGCCCAGCTGGTGCAAACTGGGAGGTACAGCCAGGGCACGTGCCAAGCTGCAGCAGCTCATCAGGCTCAGGGCAGCCAGAGCGGGCACCCACTGCCACCCCACTGTCCAGTGCCACATCCCTGCCCTTTGCTCTTCAGCTGCCCTGTGCTTTGCCAGAGCCCCCGCTCGCCCCTCCCTGCGCCGCAGCCCCGCCGCCGCAGCCCCTCACCAGGGCACGGCCCCTCGATGGGCATCAGCAGAGCCAGCGTGGCGCTGGGACGCTTTCCCAGCTCTCTCTGTAGCGGCGCTCGCCCGTCGAGCCCAAGCCGGGGTGGCGGGATGCTCTCCATGACGTACAGCGAGAGCCTGCGGAGTGTGGCCAGCCGGCACCCGCCGGAATGGGGGCTGCTGCCCACCCCTCGGCCAGCGGACGGGCTGGAGCTGCGGCGGCTGCGGGACGTGAGGGTGGCAGCGCAGGCGAAGACGCTGGAGGAGTTCCTGCGGATGCACGGGCTCTCGCTGGCCGACTGCACTGCCCGCACCACCGGCATGAAGTACAGGTAAGGGCAGTGCCGGCGTGACGGTCGGGATCAGCTCGAAAGGCTGCTGGATGTAGCACCATGGACCATGGTCTGGTGGTCATGGAGCTGTTGGGTTGAAGGTTGGAGTTCAGGGTCTTAGAGGTCCTCAGAGATTCTGTGATGGCGCTGCGGGCAGAGCCATGGGTACAGAGCCGGGGCTGCTGGGTTTGCGCCTCGGTAGGGAAACGCTGTGTGGTGCTGAGGGCGGGAGGAGCCGCCGTCCTTGGTGACTGCAGCCGTGCGGTGCCGTCACCCCAACGCTGGTGCCGTGGCCTTCGAGCTGCTCGCTCAACCCTGCTGTTAGCCGTCAGTCAGTCTGTGGGTTCATCGTGGTCGGTGCTTCTAGAGGCTGGGCACTGAAGGGAGTGGTTCCGGAGATGCTTCACTCTGTCTGCTCTGGGTATTGACAGCTGGCACCCCGTTAATCTTGCATGTGGGTTCTGGGCATGGCACAAGGTGCTTCAGGATGGCAGCTGATTCTTGTCTTTCTTATAATCTGCCCCGAGAGTCACCCACGGCTCCTCAGAGGGCACGAGGCTGCTTCTGCCGGCACGTCCCTTCCCGCTGTCCCCCAGGATGTGGTGATGGGGCACGGGGCACCCCAATAACCAGCCAGGGCTGGGGTTGGGTGTACCAGGGATGGGGGCGGCAGCTGTTCCCCCTATAAAAATGCCCCATCTGCTGCAGCGAGGCCCCCAGGGCTGCGGCTCTACCAGCTCCTGCCGTGCCATGGCAGGCTGTGCCATGCTGTGCCAGGCTGTGCCGCGCCGCAGGTCAGGCTCCCCTGCGCTCCCGGTGCCAGAGGTAACATTTACACAATGGCGAGAGCCCATCTAATATTGATGGGGCAGTTAATTATTGATGGGCAGAGGCCAGCGCAGGCACCTCGACGCTGCTCTTTGGGGCGTCTGCCCCCCTAAATTTCTGGGGTTTCTCCTCCGCTTGCTGCCAGGACCCTCTCCCACCCCACCCTGGCGCTGCGGGGCTGGCGCTGGCGGGATTACTGGGCTAAGGAGCTTTGCGGCGGCGAGGAGCGGAGCAGATTACAACATCCCTCGTTAGGTCGCAGCCGAACATGCGCCATTGCCCCCGCAAGCAAAGCCGCAGCCCCACTCCTTGTGCCTTCCCCAGTGGGCACAGCCGCTGTGGGCTGCAGAGCGGTGCTGTAGGACGGCCAGCTCGTGTCTATCCTCCTCCTCCTCCTCGAGATCCTGAGATGGCTTTTGCCTCAGTTCCCTCATTCCACTGGGTGAAATTTGCGGGGTCACCCTTGTGGGGAGCAGAACAGCCCCACAGCACCGCTCCGTGGCCACGAGAGATGTCACTTCTCTCTCCCATCCATCCATCCATCCATCCATCCATCCACCCTACGCCCTAAACGCATCACATTCACCCTACACCCTAAAGACACCCATCCTACACCCTGAACACATCACACCCACCCCATACCCATCACACCCACTCTAAAGACATCACATCCACCCTAAACACGTCGCATCCACCCTACACCCCGGCGACGTGCCAGGAGCAGTCCCCGCAGGCGATGCTCAGTCAGGGGCGGGGATCACCCGCGGCGCCGATGCCCACCGCTCGCCCGCTTGCGTGGCTCATCAAATATTGAGGGCAGGAGGGTTGCCGGGAGCGGCTCGGTGCACCCGCAGCCCCCCGCCGTCACGTCGGTTGGCGTCGCGCGGGAGGAGCTCCCGCCTCGCTGGAGGCGCCGGCTAAATTTAGGCAGCTGGCTCGGTTGCCGGCCGGAGCAGCATGCAGGTCTCCTTTGTGTGCTCCGAGCACAGCATCAAGAGCCGGAGCGCCGAGGATCGGCTCAACCGACAGAATGCCGGTAGCCCCAGCCTCGGTACCCGAGGCAAGTTCCGTGCGGTGGCCATGGTGGCCAGGAGCTTGGGGCAGCTCTCGGTGCAGAATGCTCCGTCCTCCAGCGAGTCCAGCGTCAAACAGCCCGGGATGAAATACCGGTAGGAGATGTCGCTCGGCCAGTCCCGCTGCGTCTCTAATGGGAGGCTCTCGGGGGTTCCCTAATCCCTTGGAGGGACCCGTAATCCCTTGGAGGGACCCCTAATCCCTGGGAGGGGGTCCCTGATCTCTGGTTCATGTCCCGCTCCGGTGGTTTCTCGGTGTGAAAAGTGCTGACCGTGCGTCTTCCCGGCTCTTCACTCCCGTCCCCTCGCGGCGCACGATGGGGTGGGAGAAGGAGCTGAGGATTTGGGGTCAGGATTAGTCAGATCCCCCCGCGGCCACGGAGCCGGGAAGGCTGCCGAGCTGGGGGGAGGTCAGAGAGTTGCGGGGCAGCTTAAACCGGGGGCTACCACGGCGGCGTTACGGGGACTCATCAGCCTGCAAAGAGCTGCCAGCTGCCCGCGGTGGGGCTGGCGATGGCGTAGGGCAGCGCGGGCACGGTGCCACCCCGGCCAGAACCCCTCGGGTCAGCGCATTCCGCATCCCTGGTGCTGGAACTGAGCAATGGAGGATTTTCCACCCCCACCCCCTGCCACGAGCGTAGGGCTGGGGGATCCCCCGCGATGGACTCACAACGCCACGGTCCAGCTGGCATCTGCTGCCTGCCCCCGCCGCGGCACAGATGTGGCCGCGAAGCGCAGCAGGGCAGCAAAGAGCAGCGATGGCTCCAGCCGTCAGCCACCATCAGCGTCCAAACAAGCCCTGTCCCCTCTCCTGGGTGCTGAGAGCGAGGTCAGGGTGGCCCCATCCTGCTCCTGAACGCAGCCCCCAGCCTCAGCATCCGACACTCATGTCCCCATCCGGAGGAGGGCACTGGGATCATCACCCTCTGCCAGGTGGTGGGTGACCAGCTTTAGGGCCCCCACAAGCATCTACAGGGGAGGACCATGGCACAGAGAGACAGGAAGGTCACGGCCAAGCATGGAGAAAGTCTTGACCTCCCCCAGTACCTTCCAGCATCTCTATGGAGCACCCAGTCAGCACATTCTCAAGAGGCAAAGCCGGGATCAGGGATCTGCTGCCGGTGCCCACCCACCCAGGAGAACCCCACGATGGGGCTGCTCCCCAGATGCCACCACAACCCCTCCTCACATCCTTCCCCCATCACAGAGCACTCAGCCCACGGATGTGGGACCGTACCGCGGCACTGCAGCAGGACGGTGCCCTGACTGGGCTGTTGGTGCCCCCGGCCGGCTCGCCGTGCCCGTGCCGGCGCCGGTGGTGCCTGCCGGTTGCTACGCGACACCCGCGCGGGCGAGCTGCCGCGCCTCACCTACACTTTATTTATTTTAACGCTCCTTCCTCCAGCCTTTTGTCATCTTCTAGCGAGGAACCGACTCTCCATCCCCACCACAGCGAAGGCGGCTGCCAGCCCGACACCCCCCCAGACTCTGAAAAGCTCTTCGCCGGCTCCTCGTGCCGGCCAAGTTTCCAGGGTGCTCCGTAGCGCCAAAGAGAACGGGCACAGCTCGTGTCATGGGTGGGGTTCTTCCATGGGGACACCCCACCTCATCATGGGGAGCTGCTTGAATGGGGCCGCTGCCACCTGATCACCCTGCGATGGGGGGACCAGTCGCTGCAGGATCATCCCTGCGGAGAAGGGGACAGGGAGCAGGGACCCCCAACGACACCCCCAGCCCTCGTGAAGGCGGTGCACGGTGCATGAGACAGGGGCTTGTGGTTCTCTGGGAGCTTCTCTGACGGGTGTCTGTCTTCCAGGAACCTTGGGAAGTCTGGGCTGCGGGTGTCCTGCCTGGGCTTGGGTGAGTGCCGGGACTGCCCCCTCAGTCCTCCCCGGTGTGTGCAACGGGAAGGAAAGGGTTTCCTTACGACCCAGCGGCTGTCTTGAGTCGCAGGCCAGAAGTTGTCAAATGCTTTTCCCTCTTCCCCCCTCCTGATGAGATAGGAAGCGACTGGGCTGTGCTGGGAGCAGCGGGGCCAGGCGCATCCGCCCTGTGCCAAGGCTGTGCCAGGGGAAGGGGGTGGGTGCCCGGTGGCAGCGGGTACTCACCAGGTGCTCACCTTCTCTCCTCCACAGGGACATGGGTGACATTCGGAGGGCAGATCACAGATGAGGTAAGGGATGAGCCCGAGGGACTGGGTGGGCAAGAGCCCACCAGCACCCAGCTGACCCTCCCTGCTCTCCCCTGGCAGATGGCAGAGCAGCTGATGACTTTAGCCTACGACAACGGCATTAACCTCTTCGACACCGCAGAAGTCTATGCCGCCGGCAAGTAGGTACCGGGGGCTGCAGTGGTACAGGAGAACGGGGCAGCCAGCACTCACCCACAGAGGGTGATGGCTCCTGTGGCGCTTTGTGGTCTGCTGCTGGCCACACAGGCCAGTGGCCAACATCCTCTTCCCTTGTAGGGCTGAAGTGGTGCTGGGGAACATCATCAAGAAGAAGGGGTGGAGGTAAGCCAGGTTCACCCACACATGGCAAAGCCATCGCTGCGATGCTGCTGGGCTGGAGAAAGCTGGTGGAGCAACCCTGGGCAGGGGGACATGTGGGGAGTGTTGGGGGGGGTTCTGCCACTGGTGACTCTCTGGTTCTCCCCACAGACGGTCCAGCCTGGTCATCACCACCAAAATCTTCTGGGGAGGAAAGTAGGTACCACCCACCCCACGGCAGAGCGGCTGCAGCGTGCCGGGCTCTTACCCTCTGTTCCTTTTGCAGGGCTGAGACAGAGAGGGGTCTGTCGCGGAAGCACATCATCGAAGGTAGGGCTTGCTGGCTAGCACTGGCCACCCCGGTGCCCAGTGAAGCCACCCTGACTCTCCCATCGCTGCGGCAGGTCTGAAGGCGTCGCTGGAGCGGCTGCAGCTGGAGTACGTGGACGTGGTGTTCGCCAACCGCCCCGACCCCAACACGCCAATGGAAGGTGGGTGCTTTGCCCTGGGGCCACTGCTCCTCCCCGCTGGGCCACTGGTTGCCGTTGTGGTTCGGTTTGCGCCAGGCTTTTCTCTCTAAAGGGCCTTTTCCCTTCCCAAGCAGAAACCGCTCCTGTGCCGCCACGGTCCATCCTCCCCATCCCGGCACTGGGAGCCGCCCCGCTCAGGCTGTGGTGGGGGTGGGTTGGTACCCTCGTCCCAGCGAGCCGCTCACTCCGCTTTGCTGGCCGCGGCCAACTCCGCTCTCTCTAAATCTCTCTTTTATCACCAGGGGACCCATTTAGTTCCTCCAAGTCCAGGACTTTCATCGTGGAAGGTACTCCCTGCCCGCACTGTGTCCCAGCGGCATTTCTGGGGGCAGAACCCCCTGTTCCTTATGACTTCCACCCCTGACCCCCCGCCCTGAGCAAACCTTCTTGCAGTTCAGGAGGGGGCAAGCAAAGCCGCTCCCCAGGGCCCTGGCTGCGAGGTGCCCTTTGCAGCCGTGCCAGGGACCGTGGCAGGGCCAGTGCCAGCCAGGCGAGCCCTGCGCCCCTCGCTCTCCCCACTGCCCGCCTTTGGCTGCAGAAGTGCGCCTTGGCTTGCCCAGCCCGCATGGCTCAGGGCTGGCTCCGTCCGAGACCCCCTCAACTCCGCTCGCTCAGGGTCTGGGGTTCTCTCCCTCACCTGGGTCTGGGCGCACAGGCGATGCTTCACGTAGCCTCCCAGGTAGCCCGCAGGGTGCACTGGCAGGAGCCTCAGGCTGCTCTCCGTGCCAGGAGAGCCCCAGCATCGCCCTGGCAAAGCCAGGGCAGCATGTCAGGGTCACGCGTGGCGCCCGGCACGTCCTGAGCAGCTGCTGCCCTGATCCTGTCCTGCTCTTCCGAACGCATCCTCTGGACACCGCCCAGCTCGGCGCTGGGGAGGGGGACACTCACCGGCCCTCGGTGCAGCCGAGTGAGCCCCTTCCTGCCAGCACTACTGCCCCCTGCTAACCCCCGCCTGCCGCTCTCCCCTTCCCTCTGGCAGAGACGGTGCGAGCCATGACCCACGTCATCAACCAGGGGATGGCCATGTACTGGGG
Source organism: Phoeniculus purpureus (assembly GCA_028565055.1). NCBI lineage: Eukaryota > Metazoa > Chordata > Aves > Bucerotiformes > Phoeniculidae > Phoeniculus > Phoeniculus purpureus. The sequence goes on along the minus strand of JAOXOE010000851.1, from coordinate 612,030 downwards.
GACCTCGCGCTGGAGCTCCATGGAGATCATGGTAGGGGCCCGGGGGGGGCCGCGGTGGAGTAGCCCCGCTGACGTTGATGCAATTAGACAGCGGCAGGCAGGAGCCGAGCGCGTGCAGATGCGCTTCAGCCTTAATTATTTCTCGGGGTGGCTGCTTGGGGCTGGGCTAGCAGCTCAAGGATTGGGGCGAGGGGTCGGCGAGAGGGTCCGGTGGGGCTTGGCGGGGCACTGAGGGTGCCGCTCTCTGGCAGGAAGCCTACTCGGTGGCCCGGCAGTTCAACCTGATCCCGCCGATCTGCGAGCAAGCCGAGTACCACATGTTCCAGCGGGAGAAGGTGGAGGTGCAACTCCCCGAGCTCTTCCACAAGATAGGTACGACGACGGGGGTCCTCCCTTGATGCTCCCCAAAGCACGGCGGGACATGACCTGTGTCCTCAGATGTGGCCAGACCTCTGACGTGGCATCACTCTGCTTTGCCCCAGGTGTTGGAGCCATGACCTGGTCCCCACTGGCCTGTGGCATCGTCTCGGGGAAGTACGACGGGGGGATCCCCCCCTACTCCCGTGCGTCGCTGAAGGTGAGACCAGCCACGGGGTCGCAATGGGATGGCCAGAGCGGGGAGAGCAGCAGCAGAAGTCCCCATGGGAGCAGGAGGACCATGACCCCACAAGTACCCCCAGTCACCCCATGCCACCCCTTTGCACCCCGCTCCAGGGATACCAGTGGCTGAAGGACAAGATACTGAGCGAGGAGGGCCGGCGGCAGCAGGCGAAGCTAAAAGAGCTGCAGGCCATCGCCGAGCGCCTGGGCTGCACCCTGCCCCAGCTTGCCATCGGTAAGGGGACGCCGTGGGGACCCCGGGATTGGGCTGGGGGTACTGGGCCATGCTCAGGCTCTGCTCTCCCCCTTCCGCCTACCGTAGCCTGGTGCCTGCGCAATGAGGGTGTCAGCTCTGTCTTGCTGGGTGCCTCCAACGCCGACCAGCTGATGGAGAATATCGGAGCAATACAGGTCAGTGCTCGGCGGTAGGGGGGACCCCCGGCTCGCGGGGCAGCTCCTGCCTGCACACCCTGCTGCTGCAGTATGGGCTGAAGGGAGATTATGGGCTTTGCTGGAGCTGAAGCTGTGCAGAGACGAGGTTCTGCTGGGCTGGGGAGGCAGGGGATGAGCCCGACCCGACTTTCCCAGAACTGGGTCGCTCAGCCAGCAAAGCTGGAGCTTGCAGCACCGAGGTGTCAGGGCGGAGGCGGGGAGCGCAGCGCGGCTCTGCCGTCCGCAGAGATGGCTTTGAGCTGAACGAGGAGAGAGATTTAGATTGGGAACTAGGAGGAAATTCTTTCCAGTGAGGGGTGCCGAGGCTCTGGAACAGGCTGCCCAGGGAGGTTGTGGCGGCTCCATCCCTGGAAGCATCCAAGCCCAGGTTGGATGGGGCGCTGGGCACCCTGGTCTGGTGAGAGGTGTCGCTGCCTGTGGCACTGGGTGAGCTCTGAGCTCCCTTCCAGCTGAAACCAGCCTGTGACTCTCTGATCGCTCACCCCGGCAGGTCCTTCCGAAGCTGTCGTCTTCCATCGTCCACGAGATCGATAGCATCCTGGGCAACAAACCCTACAGCAAGAAGGACTACCGATCCTAAGCGCCTCCCTGAGCGCGCCTGCCCGCCGCGCAGCCCTCGCCGCCCGTTCGCTTGCTTAATGCTTTGGTTGGAGCCGAGTGGAGAGTGTGGGTCGCCCCACGAGCGCCGAGAGCCAGCACTCCCGCCCGCGCTGCCCCGGACCATCCCGGACCAGCAAACCGCTTCCCCTCAGTGCGGCTCGGGGAGCGCAGGGACGGCCGCCAGCGGCAGGGAAGAGCGTCGAGGGCGAGCCCTGAGCTGCCCGGCACGAAGTCACCGCGGGGTTGGGAGGCCACTGGAACGACGTGGGGCCCCGTTGCATGTGTCGCTCCCGCCCGCCGCGTGGCCGGAGGCGGTGGGCGCGGGGCTGCGAGCGGGTGCTGTACACCCACCGGGTCAACAACACGAAGCTGTTCCCTAGTCTGAGCCCAGATCCCGTGGCCTCTACGCCGCTGGCACCGCTGACCCAGTGCTGGCACCAGCGCCACTGACTCAGTGCGGTCCCAGGGGAGTACCAAGGGCGGGTGGGTTGGTGATGGAGAGTCCAGGGGGAGTCATCAGAGTGGTGTGGGGTCTGCTGAGGGGGTTCAGTGTGACCAGAACCGTGTGCGAGCACATGGACACACGGATGTGGACGTGGGCACACGGCGCAGGGCACCCACAGTGGGACTGGTGAGTGCTAATCTCTGGAAGGAGCTCAACCATCACCCCAACCCCACCCTGTCCCCCAGGGCCACAGCTACTCATTGCTTGAACCCCTCCAGGGACAGCGACTCCCCCCAGTCCCTGGGCAGCCTGTTCCAACCCCTGGCTACTCTGGCAGGGAAGAGCTTTCTCCTGATGCCCAACCTAACCCTCCCCTGGCACCACTTGAGGCTGTTGTGCTGTCGCTAGTGACCAGGGAGCAGAGACCGACCCCCACCTCTCTCCACCCTCCCTTCAGTAGTTGCAGACTGAAACGAGGTCTCCACTAAGGACACCACTGGCCTGACACCCCTGGGCACTCATTGGCTCATGTTCAGCCACTGGCAATCAACACCCCCAGGGCCTTTTCCAACTCAGCAGCTCTCCAGCCAACTCTGCTCCCAGCCTGCGGCAGTGCCGGGAGATGCCTGTGATGCAGACTGGATGATCTCCCAAGGTCCCTTCCAATCCCTAATGATTCAAGAGCTTTTTCCTCCTGTCCAGCCTTTTCCACCTCCAAACCAGAACCCCTTGTCCTGTTGTTCCCTGCTCTTGGGAACAGTCTGCCCCAGCTGCCTGGTAGGGACTGGAACACACACAACCCTCCAGTGATGTCTCCACACACGTGTGGAGCTGCGTACAAACACTGGCCCCCACCACCGACACCTGTTTAAGCGCGAGAGCACCCACATAAAACATCTGAGGTAGAGCTACAGAGCCACCCACACAGACGTCTGGGGGTGCAGGAGCATGTGGGGCTGCTGGACTGGGCTGGAGGCAGCTGTGACCCCCCTAGAGCCACCCCATCACCCCCAAACTGCCCACCCCAGCCGCTTGCCCCACCGGGCTCCATCCTTCCGAAAGGATTTATTAAACCACAGAGAACAGAAATGGGGACACACTGAGCACGAAGCGAACGCGGGGGTGTTGCTCACAGCTGCCGTCAGCCGCCGGCGAGAGGCCGCCACCGCGGCACAGTCGGTGCCACCGCGGCACAGTCGGTGCCACCGCGGCACAGTCGGTGCCACCGCGGCACAGTCGGTGCCGCCGTCCCTCGTGGTTGTCCCCGTCCCAGCTCCAGCCACATCCATCCCCTCCCTCCCTTGTGCCCGCACCACCTCCACACCCCTGTGCCCCTGCAGACCCAAACCCCAGGGCAGTGCCAGGGCTCCCTGTGGCACACGCCGATGTGCCCGCGGGGCCGGACTGGCAGCAGCCATGCACTTGCTCAAACACCACGAGGACACAGAAACGGACCCGCTTGAGGGGGGGGCCAGCTCAGCCCCCGGTAGGACAACAAGGGCAACCACCGGCCTCCCCTCACCCCCCCAACCCCGACACGTGCCAACGAAACCAGACACAAACACGGCCACTGTCCCTCCCGCAGCGCAGGGCACCCTGCCCACAGCAACTCTTCAAGTCTTCAATGAGAAAGTGCAAAAAAACCTACACGGCCACAGAACCCCA